>WMED01028516.1:0-10436 GCA_019650415.1 Pipa parva | reverse complement strand
CTGAAGAGTTACAGGGGGTGTATGGGAGCTGTAGTTCTATAGCAGCTGAAGAGTTACAGGTTACAGGGGGTGTATTGGAACTGTAGTTCTATAGCAGCTGAAGAGTTACAGGGGGTGTATGGGAGCTGTAGTTCTATAGCAGCTGAAGAGTTACAGGGGGTGTATGGGAACTGTAGTTCTAAAGCAGCTGAAGAGTTACAGGTTACAGGGGGTGTATGGGAACTGTAGTTCTAAAGCAGCTTAAGAGTTTCAGGTTACAGGGGGTGTATGGGAACTGTAGTTCTATAGCAGCTGAAGAGTTACAGGGGGTGTATGGGAGCTGTAGTTCTATAGCAGCTGAAGGGTTACAGGGGTGTATGGGAACTGTAGTTCTGTAGCAGCTGAAGAGTTACAGGTTACAGGGGGTGTATGGGAACTGTAGTTCTGTAGCAGCTGAAGAGTTACAGGTTACAGTGTCACTGGTTTCACCTCAGGCCTGTTATTATCATTTCACTCTGTCTCTCATTGACGTTCATTGGCTGTGGCCTACAGCTCCCGGCATGCTTAGCCAGTAGTTACTTTTGTTTATACTGTAACATAAGAAGCTGAACCAAGATGTCAAAATAAAAATTATTTTTAATAACATATATATATATTTATAATTCCCTATGAGCAATAAATCTAAGTGAGATTTTCCCAATGTTACATCCCATACCTGTTGTTGGAAGTTAACTGAGCTGCTGGTATGAATATTTGTTGTAATGTATAATGTACACAGAGCTGGTATTATAGGCTGTTACTCCCCATTTATATATTAAATATTGCATCCTTGTATCTCCTTTACCAGATTCTGCCTGCCTGTAATGGCACCGCTTGCGCCCTGCCCCCCAGAGTGGGAAGATGACGAGCGAATGTCATTTCTTTTCTCTGCCTTCAAACTAACACGGGATGTCAACGCTTCGGACTGGGATGGCAAGATGAATTTTTGGATTCCTTTGATCCTTAGACACGCCCGTACCCATGGGCTCCTTAGCGTCACGCTCTCTCAACTGGAAGCAGACTTTAGTCGCAAGGGCAGCACCCCAATGGGTCTCAGAACAGTCATTCAGGAAATGATCAGGTGGAGACGGTTGTGCACAAACCCTTAAATACAGAAAATGCATTCAAAAATTTTCAACACAGATGACACTGTGTCATTTTATTTCTTGTTTAGGCAAGGGACTTTGCAAAAGGAGTCAGATTTTGTGTCAGGGGTCAGCACTGGATGGCTTTCTTGGAGTATGAAACAGCTGGTTATCAGACCTCTTCGCTGGACAATGGGGGCAGTGATGAGTGGCCAGATAGCCCCTGATGAGGCCCTAGTAATTCCTGACATTGTAAAGGTACACAGGCATGTTTTCTGCTTTAGCTCAGTCATATCCAATCTTGTTAAATTACACCTTTCAGGTTCTGCAGTTGAAGCTTGTATATTTCTGTGGTAATATGAGGTTTGTGTTAGCTACACTTTTAATGTTTTTTTATACAGAATATTCACAATAGTTGTATGGTAGTACAATGTAGAAAATTAATTTTTTGCATGAACAGGAACTGTTCATTGTCAGTTGTTTCAGTGTGTTTATAGTATTTTATGACCATCAGTATACAGGAACAGCAGGTACTATTGTTGACTGTAACTACAGGCCTTGATTTCCCCCTCTCTCTCTCTCTCTCTCTCTCTCTCTCCAGGAGCGAGCATCTTTGGTGTTGCAACGGTACCAGTCCTCCCCCCTGCATTCTGTCCCTTTGCTGAATGAGCAGGAAGTGCACTCACTATGTGCTGGGATTTGTTCTAGCCCCTCTGATTTTAATTTGGTACTGTTGCAGCTGATGGGAGATAAGAAGATATGTGTATTGGAGAGAGCAGGAGAGAAGGTGAGTGCACCTTAAGCCACATCTTAGTCCCTAGGAACACGGCCATATGACGGTCACAAACAGATCTACTGGGGCTCTTGTTTATTCCTGGGTGAAATTATTTTTAAACATACCAATTAGGCTGCTCAATCCATGTAACAAAATGGAGTAGTTTCATAAAGTGCAAGTGGATAGTCTGGGTGCTCTGGAGCAAGGATGAACTTCAATCCAATTGGCAAAATATTCAAAAGAGGGATCTCTGGCACTCCAAGCGTAAAATCAATAACTTTTATTTCAAAATGACGTTAAAAACAAGTACAAAATTTTTAAAAGATAGTTATAGTTAGTGCTAATAATTATCTATTAAAAAATTTGTACCTGTTTTTAACGTCATTTTGAAATAAAAGTTATTGATTTTACACTTGGAGTGCTGGAGATCCCTCTTTTGAAATTATTTTTATCTGGGTTTTATGACTGTTATGTCCATTTGTGCTAAAGCACAAAACTGTTATGCAATGAAGTCACATTGTGGCACACCTGGTAATTGGCAGTTAGTGTGGTGCTGTTCTTTAGATATTTTGGCTAAGCATTATCAGGAGTAAGCAAGCATGAGAAACACACACACACACACACACACACACACACACACAAGATTGCAGGTTAAGGTACTGTTCCCCTATTTTCCATCTTTTTTTTTTTTCATTTTGTTTAATATTGCTTCCACTTCTATGTAAATCATTTTTTGTTTTCTCGTTTATGTTCTTTGCACAGCTGTATACAGTCTTTATTCTACAGTACCTTTCTTACATTGGTTTTCTGTCCTCCAACACAGCTAGTGAAATTTGTACACGGAACTGTGACACAAGTGACTCCAATAAACGAATCAGATCTGGGCATTTATGAATTGCGGAGTAGTGAGAAACTGCTGTCAGAACGAGTTGAGAGTGCCAACAAGGAATATGATAGGTGAGTGTGAGAACTGATCCTTTCAATTCTATTTAAAAGGGCATTAAACCCAATTATGATCAAATAAATGTATCCCTGATCCCCCTTTGCTATGTCTCTGGCTAGGAAAAAGGTGCCATCACATTTAAACTGACTATAGGCAAGGGCCCCTTGTGCCAAAAGGAAATCTAGCTCTGCTTTAATGTCAAGGCTGATCCTGTATAATATTTAAAATAAAATCATGATTTATATGAAGTGTTGTTTTTCCTCTTTGTGCTGCTCTTCCTCTTTGTGCCAACGGTTGCATTTGTACTGCTGTTAGTAACTGAACCCCTAATCCTTGTGTTGTGTAGGCTGACAGAGGAGGCAAGGAGTTCTAATCGGGCAGGGAACAAACAGCAGGTCAGCTTTTTTCTTCTTCTTTATTTTATTTATTACTCACCATTAACTTTACTTTTGAGTCTGCTTCTTCCTTAGTATGTTTCTGTATGTATGTGTGTATTTATAGTTATAAATCACTGCAAACTTAGACAACATTAACAATTGAACAGTACAATTATAATACACACATGGGAAAATTGCTCAATATAATATCAGTAAAGTACATGAAGATAAAGGTTTTTGCTTTTTTTGTTGTTGTTATACACAGTTCTCTAGCTTTTGGGGACTGCAGATCCCAGCATTGCTTTGGTGGCTTGCTGAGGATGCAGGGAGTTGTTGTTCACACCAGCTAGAAGATGGCAAGTGTTTTCATCCCCATTGGAGTCCTTTTTTTTTTTCTCTGAATTTGCCATCAGATTTATCCATCCCTCTGTTCTCTCCTTCCACATCGTTCCCAGGCCCTGCGCCATTTGCGAAAAAGAAAACTAGTGAAGCGTCGCATGTCAGATGTTCAAAGTAAACTGGACACAGTGCAGAGCGTCCTGGAGCGGATATCGGCAGCAGAGACTGACAGAAAGGTGATAATAAGAAACAGATAATACAAAAGGTCATGTGCACTTTGACTTGGTAAATCAGACAAACAATTGGCATTTGTGTTGCTTTAGGTCTTTTCTGCATATCAGATGGGAGTGTCTGCTTTGCGTCTGGCCCTAAAAGATGTCACACTAGAGAAAGCAGAAAGTATAGTGGATCAGATCCAAGAGGTAATACATATTGTTAAAGCCATGGAACATATGCACTGAAGCATGCATTAGTGCCAAGTTGTCTAGGAACAGAAATATATATGCAGTATTTTTCAAATAGGAATGATAATTTGCCTAATTATTTATCACAATCAGTCTGCTTTTGTTATACCACTTATTTTTCTTTAACAGTTTTGTGACCTTCAGGATGACCTTAGTCAGACTCTGGCTGCAGTAAGCACCACTGAAGCTGGTAAGATGAGTGGATCCTATTGGACTAGTAACAGCAGAAAGAAATGTTGCTATTTGTATTGGCTTGGCAGTTATTTCTATGCAGTGTTTGTAAAAATTTCATCTTAGAAGTTGAATTCTGGATTTGTATTGGTTTGTGTGTCTCTCTTGGGCTTCCTGGGACAGTTGATAAATATGTTTTATCTAAAATTCTATGTTAAACAATTAGACTAGGCAAGGGTTTCTTTGCCTAACAGATATAATATGGCTGCAAACAAAATTAAGAAAAATAAAACTGAAAATGATACATATCAAGAATTCAACCTCCAAGCTATACCAGTACTATGTAAGGAATACTGCCATGCCAAACCAAATGGGAGTTTGTTCTGGTGTTATTTGTCCTTTAGCACAATGATCGATGTTAACAGATCCACATGTAAATTTCGCTGATTTGTTTCAGATGTGGACTCTGAAGATCTGGAAAGAGAACTGAATGATTTGCTCCAGAATGAACAGGTTGTTGTCAGTCTTCCAGATGTCCCTGTAGGTCCATTGATCCCTTCACCCCAGCGTCCTACAGAATCTCAGAGAGAGCAAGGTGGGAAAAATGAACAAGATTGTCTGCATGGCTAGTGAAATTTTACTCTTTATTCAGTGATTGTGACCTATACCAGTGTGAAAACTGCACATTTCCAGCTGGAAAACTACAATTTTTTTTGTCATTTTTGCAGGTGAAAATGTTAATTATGTTTTATTGTGCAAAGTGACGTGTGTTTGTTCAGTATGCCAAATATATCAGCCTCTCTCTGAATGTCTTTTAATCTACATCTCGGTTAACACGGATAATTAGTGACTCCTTGGGTTCCGAGTAAGTCATGAATATTGGAGGAAATGGTCTCTGTTTAGTTGATACAAATGTATGGTACCTATATTTATTACAGAATAGTGAGACATAATATGAAGTGAGTGTGTTAATGTTTCACCCTAAAACTTCACGTTACACTTCTCTGCAATAATTATGGGTTAATTACATGTTTCCCCACAGAACAATGTTGCATTGCCTCCAATATTCAGTATTTAAGGTGTGTTTTTTTTAACACCATAATGACATAAATTGGTCTGTATTGTTGCAGGGTCAGTAATCAGAGCCGGCTCTTGCTCTATTGGCGCCCTAGGCGCGTCCCGGCCCCCCCCCCCCCCCCCCCCGGCCCGCGACACAAACCTCTGTGCGGGCCGGCATAGATGTAAGGAAAAAAAAATGCTAGGGGCACCCCCCTGGGCAGGCGGCGCCCCTAGCATTTGCCTGCTCTGCCTAATGGCAGAGCCGGCACTGTCAGTAATAACAGTTTCCTAAACAGAAAGTAGAACTTGTAATATTCAGATCTTATTGTGCTCTTTTTTTTTTTTTCTTCCTACTTCTTTATATTATCTATTTCTGTCATGTCTGACAACTACAGTAAAAAATGTTTGGTGTGATCAGGACCGTCAGATGACACACCTACATACCAAAGGTGTAAAGTTTATTCCATCTGAGTTTTGTAGGTTTGGATTGGACACCTCTGATCCAGCTGCATTAAACAATGTTACTTTTCAGTTGTGTGAATTGTGTCCATGAGTTTTTACACCAAACTGTGTTGTGCACCCAAAAAAAAAAAAACACTGCACGACACACAATTTTACTGTTCATAAATACTTACAGAAAACAATTTAAATTTAAAGGGAACATTGGGTTCAGTATTTATGAAGAAAAGGTAATAAAGCTATTTTGTTGGCGTTTGTACTTCATTAATGGATCTATCGAAAGAATATTCTGATGATATCAGAGCTCTGTTAAAGGGGAAGGAAAGTTAAAAAAAAAAAAAGTTTTGCTATTTCATTATTTAGACTAAAACATATAGGTAAAAAAAATATACTGAATTTTTGTCTCCTTTTAATCCTCTTCATGTAGAAGCTTATAAGTAAAGGAAACAAAGGTACTCTTAGGATATTTATAGAAGTTGAAAGATTTTTTTTATCAGTTGAAAGCCTCTTTTTGATGCATTTTTTTTATGTTTAAAAGTTGTTTTCAGTTCTATATAAATCGTCGGAGACCTCTATAAATATCCCCCTTGCATTGTGGTGCAATTGTGCTTCAGTTAAGCAAGCATTGCAAGTTCTACAAAAATCTAGGGTATGTTGTGCATAGTTTATCCTCTATTAAAGTTCTTTAGGATTTTATCTATTTAATCTATATGAAATCTATTATATGAAAGTAAACTACTGTTCGTTTTCTCTCTTAGACATTCAATCACCAGCAAAACAGTCATTCAGAGAATTTGCTATGCTACATTGAAAAAAGTGGAAAGCATTTCCTGACACTGTGCTGTTTCTCAAGGACTTGTAATATGGAAACTCTGATTAATGGAGCATCAGGCACTAGAACACCAACTTGTATATGGTCTAGTGACCTTGATTTAGGAGAACAGCAATTTGTGTATAATGGTATTACTACAGCTTCTGGCAAATCACATCATAATATATCACTTCACACCAGTGCCACAGAGTGATCACTAACTGGGCCAATCAAACTGGCTCTGCCTAGTGCTCATTACATTTTATTCTTTGTTAATGTGATGCACCACTATCTGCCAGGTTCTTAATGCTTTTTTTTTTCATTCTTGGCTTGAATCAAACTAGTACAATCATCATGAAATGTATTGTTTTGTATTTAAAAAAAAAAAACTAGGTATGTGTGAAGTATTAGGTGGGCAATCTTGGATATTTAGGATTGTAGTAAGGTTTCTATAAAAGGGGAATATTCACAGTGACAAGGATGCAGTACCTTATTTTTCACTTTTTCTTCATGCTTATTTCTCCCATCCTGTCGTGAGATCTGTTGCTTGTATTTTCATTACTGTTTTCACCCTCACCTCTTTCAATTAAAGGGGCAGTAGGCATGAATGGCAACGAAAATGCTGCTTTAGCTGCTAAGTACCATAGAAACTGCCCTGTCAATAGTATGAATTAGTAGGCATGGGTCGCAGTCAGATTAGTCAGAAACTGCAGCCTGATTGACACATTGAAATAATTCAGTACGGCCGTGCAGGGATCTCCATGAATATTCAGGAGCCATAGTGAAATGCAGTAAGTACCTGGAAAGCATGGAAATGGCTGAGAGCTGATATTTACATTTTCTAACAAAAGCACTAAATGTGGTGGATAGATCATCCTCTAATGAAGGATTTTGTTTCAGCGTTCAAGCACGTTTCCTATTGGACATACGACATAAACAAAGAGATGATAACAATGCTTTGTACTCCTTCCAAATAAAAATACAGCCCATTAATAAGTGAAGTTATTATCTTCTGCATAGTTCCATTAATCCCTCCACTGCAATGACAACAGCACCCCTTATGGTGACAAAGATCCTTTAGGCCATGTATGGGGAATTATTCAGCCTAGGAAGCCAGGCAACTCCAAAGCACGAACATAACAATGAAACAGTACAATCGATAGAATGTTCTGTTAATAATGTTAGGGCATGGACTATTACTGTCTAAGTTTATCTTAAGGGGAACATTGCCAAGAAATAGGACTTGAATTACATTATGGCGAAGGAGATAATTTAGCTGTTTGTGCAGATCCTTTAAAAATACATTTGTTTTCACCTTGTCACTTTCACTTCTTAATTTTGTATCATTTTAAAGCTTTATAGAAATCAGTGAGAGTGGGGAAGGGGTTTGTTCATGCAAAAAAATAAAAGATGGTTGAAATCAGCAAAGAGACAAATAAATACAAACGTAACATTTCTAAAAGTTCTCTGTAAATCCAGATAGGATTTCGTTTCTTGGTGTTAGTGAGTCTTTTCATTGGAAAGTGATCCATGTAAATCAATAGTTTATAGCTGTTTTATTTGTATTTCACATATTTTTGTTATTCATGTTGAATGAATGTGGATAAAAAGGTATTTCACATCTAAATAAATGACTCCTGTTAATCTCTGTAGTGTGTCGAAGCTCATTATTAGACTTCAGTTTTCCTTTACTTTGGGACTCATCCTTAATGTGTTTTTTTTGTTTTCCCTGTAAGTACAACGAACACATTCTGTTTTTGTGCTGATCTAAAAAGAGTTGTATTTCTGTGTAACAATCACAGAATCAAGGCTACAATAAACTCCTGTGCATGCTTTTTTTTTTTTTTTTAAAGTTCAGTGTTTTAAAGTGCACCTGTCACCTGAAAACGAATACTAAATTAGGTTCTACTAATGAGATAAATATTTTTGTAAAGATATATGTATTAAAAAATGTACCTTTATACAGCGTTTCTCTCTGTCATCTTCCCTGTCAGCCCGACTTTTCTTTCTGGAGTCGGTTTGGGCGGGGCTAAATGATGATTAACATTTGAGCTCCTCCAATCAGATCCTTGCTAGATTGTGATTTAAGGAATCTGATTGGAGGAGCTATAATGTCAATCATTGTTTAACCCTGCCCAACCCAACTCAGAAAGAAAAGGCAGGCTGACAGTGAGAAACGCTGTATAAAGGTACATTTTTAATACATATATATTTACAAAAATGTTTATTTCATTAGTACAACTTAAATTAGTATTAAAGTCTTGAGGTGACAAGATGCACTTTAAGTTTAATTTATTTCAAAGTGATTGACATCCTTAATCGCTGTGGATGCAGCAGTTGTGTAGCCAGTAATTATTGTTCATCTTTAATTCATACATTTTCTGAAATTGATGGGGGTTTTTTTTTTTCATGAATTAATTAGTTTCCTAAAGCTTACAGATATTTATGAATATGGGTGCTCATTAGAGGTCAGAATCTGTATTTAATGGTGAGGAAGTTATGTCACTTGTTGAAACATTGTGCTGTTTGCTTATGATGTCACAAAAAACAGGTGAAAGAAAATTTGGCAAAGAACTTTCATGTTTATTCCAGTGGAACAGCACACTCACAATGGTGTCTGCACGAAGAACAGACTAAGGAGGGAATTCACCATTGAACGAAGTGAGCTCTGAATCCTTCGGCTCACTTCGCACATGGTGTTATGTGCTCGCTGATGTCTTGCACGCAGACATCAGCGAACGCTTTAAAGGGATTCCAGTCTCGGTGAGGCAACTCTTTTGGTCTCGCCAAGACTGGAATCCCTTTAAAGCGCTCACTGACGTCCACGTGCAGGACATCAGCGAGCGCATAACACAATGTGTGAAATGAGCCAAAGGATTCGGAGCTCACTTCGCTCAATGGTGAATTTTCCGCTAAATTCTAATTTATATGATGTGCAGAAGGGTTACTGTAAATATAACCAGTATTATCTGGTATGTTTGTACTGTGCAGGTGGCTGCTGATCGGAAGTCAATTTCCACTGGATGAAAATTTTGATAACAATAAACAGGAGAAGATTTCTATTTCATGTTTCCTAGGATTGTTACATTTCAGAGTTTTGGATGATATCCCAGTAACTCCTGATGAGGAATGGAAAGCCATGTGACTATGCCAAGCTCAAATACTGCTAAATCATGGCTATCCAGCTAATGTGTAAAAGGATAAAAATACTGTGTCCAAAGTGATTGTTTCCTATTCCTGCACGATTGTTATCTGCGGATACACAGGACACCGGTAGCAGCCACATTGCTATTTAACTATAGTTATTAGTCTAGTACAGGAGTCAGCAAACTTTAATATCAAAATAGCCATTTTGCCCCCTATTCCACTAAAGAAAAGTAGTCTGGAGCCGCAAAACATAACAGCTTAGAAACTTTTAAAAGTTTTAATCTTTTATTTTACCTGTTACAACATCAGAACACAACAAACAGAAAAAATAATAACAAAAATAAAATAACAAATAAATCAAAATGACATTGATAAATAACCTTTATTCTTGTTTTTTCATTCGCCAATCATGGCAGAAGAGAGCCATAACAAGGAAGATTAAGAACCACATGCGGCTCCAGAGCCATGGTTTGCCTACCCCTGGTCTAGTAAATAGATCAGAAATAGGTTTCTGTAACCATTAAAAAACAGGAAAACAATAGTTTTTTTATTTCAGCATGCACATGTGCCGTGATTATTTCCACTAGTGTAACAGCACGGAGGAGAGACACCAATCTAAAGATCTTTGAAAGTTACCTCTCAGTCATGCTTTTCTACTTTTGCACAGTATAGCTGGTCAGACAAATGCCCCCTTACACCCCACACTCTATTATGTTACTCAGTGAAACCATTAGAGTTGTGCACCGTGTTAGCCATAGATTTATGCAAAGATAAGAGAGTATAGGTGA
>WMED01028515.1:0-10437 GCA_019650415.1 Pipa parva | reverse complement strand
GTGCGAAGTGAGCCGAAGGCTTCGCAGCTCACTACTCACAATGGTGAATTAGCCCCTAAACGTTTACATTGAAATTTACAGTTAAACCCCTCAATGTTAAATAGCATTAAACAATAATAATATCTTAAAATTTACTTTGCCGTGACAACAAACTTAGCTTGATAAATCGCTAACAGTGAAATTCTTCAAATTCATCAAAATAATGGCGATAACTGTCAAAAATGGTGATAATGAGGTTTTTGACAATAATGAGGTTTTTGACTTTAGTAAAGAATTGTAAATAATTATTTAGTAAAGAATTATAAAGATGTCACTCTCCAGGGGCACTTATGGGGGTCACAGATCAGTAGTATCATAGGACGGAATCATGCTAAACTGGCGTAGTAAGCTCTATACATATGGTACATTGTTATAAGATTAAATGGATTTTAGGCTTTAGTTCTCCTTTAAGCTAAAGGAACAAGCCCTGTAGAAACTTATCCTGGCAATTTCAAATTACTGAGTTTATTATGAACTTTTTACCTGCAGAAAAATAAAACATTTTATATAGTTTGTAACTTTTTTTTTATCTATTTTGGCTAAATCCAACAAGATTCAAACCTGCTGGCAAGCTGTATCGGTAGACCTTATAGTTATACTATAACTTATTTTAGTATGGAATAACCAAACTTACAACGGCATTGGTGAAATAGATGGCCACAACTTTATTAAATACCATAAGCTTAATAAGAAATTATTGCACCAGCAGTTGCCAACCAATTACGCGTTTTAACCATTTATTAACCAGGAGACTCCGACTATCTGGGTAGAGAACCAACACCATAAGCCATTGGCACTCATCCAAAATAGCCATAACTCACCAAAATACATCATACCTGACTATCTGGGTAGAAGACCAACACCGTAAGCCACTGGTGCTCATCCAGAATAGCGCTTAACTCAAAAATGCATCATCTTTGCAATGTCAGTGCCATAAACCCTCCACTGAAAATCCAACTTATTTAGTTGGATTTATGCCCCAGCACTGACAATACTCCTTCAATAACATTTTGGAAATCCATCTAATTTGTACCATTTCAGGAGGGATACACAAGGTTCATCCATAAGGTCTGACTGTAGCCCTCTTTGAAGCCCAGTATATGTAGGAATGACCCAAGATCCAAATGTTAATAGGGTTGATTCCTAAAAAAGAGTAATTTGTTAGTTTAAAGCAAATGTGGTCGTATGTAGTTCTTGTATTGATTTGATGACCATCTACCAATATTGTAACACTTTGCTCAGATAAACCATTCCTGTTGGCCTCTGTGGCTGTTCCTATGCGCAATGAATATGTCCAAAATGATTCTGGGGAAAAGCCTGCTGCCAACAGTCATTTCTTCAGTACCACTCTAAATTGAAATATGGATAGAAATGATTTGTCCCTATGTCATAGGAAAGGTCCCTGATGTATTCCTCTCAGCTTTGCAAAGTTGGATATGTGTTTTCTTGGGCACAGTGGGCCCCCCATAGCATTTAATGTCACTATCTTCCCTTTTCCTTGCTGGTCTGTTTTACTATACTGTATGTTAGTTTAAGCATTATTGTATTGTCAGTTATTATCATGTTTTCCCAAAGAATGTTGTCTGGTTTACTTTTGGAAGGAGACACCAATTCTCCTACTCTGAATGACCCAAAGAATGCTGTAATAAAGGTTGTTTTAAATAGTGCACTTTTATATTTGTTGCTACATTTTGTGCTTACTGTTTGGCATAGTGAATTTAGCATACTAAAGGGTATGGGTTTTCTGTCGTCCTTTATGTAGTTTACATGTTTTCACCATTTTATTATTCTTTTGAGCACAAAATTCTTTTGTTATGTCTTGCTATGATATTGCAGACAAAAAGAAAGGGTCGCTCAATCCACAGTAAAAGGAATGAAAGGCAATGTGGAAATTTTGGGTGCCACGGAGTAAAAGGCCCACAGAGGAGATACAAACAAATCAATGGCTCCGGCACTCCAAAAGCAATAAAATCAGTGAAGTTTATTGAAAAATAGTTAAGCATCTTGAAAAATCAAAAGATAAAATCAAGGGGGTTCCATAGCCTTTGATTTTATCTTTTGATTTTTCAAGATGTTTGCTATGGTATTAGCTGTAATAAGAAGGCCAGGGCAGACATGTTTCTTTGCGCTGTATTTCCTGTCACTCTGGCTGAGATTAGTGACTCATTCATTGTTGCCTTTGTTCTGGCCTGGTGATTGTCTAGGCCTGAGCTAGATAGAGCTATAGTCAACCATGTGTACCAAACCCATATGTAAGACTGTCTGGTGGTATGTGCTATGGATCTTGTCAGTAATGATGCTAGCATGATGATGTTCCATAAGAAGACTGGTGTAATGACTCTGAACCAAGATGAAAGGGAGTAGGAGGATTCTGGCATATACCACACTGTGCTTGGCGCTAGCTGACTTAGGACGTGGAGTCTAAGGTACCCTCCGGTCTTCACCTTTAACCCCCGCAAGGAGGTACTGGACTCCGCTGCCGAGAGCACCCAGGTCGCGGCCCCCAAGCCAGCTGTACAGTGGTGGTATAAACGAACTGCTGTCAGACACTGGACAGGATACAGACAGAACTCCGGTACAGGACTCTTAACAGGTACAGGACTATAGCAAGTACAGGACTCAGGCAGGAACAGGACTCAGGCAGGAACAGGACTCTTAACAGGAACAGGACTATAGCAGGTACAGGACTATAGCAGGTACAGGACTATAGCAGGTACAGAACTATAGCAGGAACAGGACTCAGGCAGGAACAGAGCAGAATTAGCAGTAACCATAAGACACTTAATAATAACAGAAACTAGCCCAAATACACTATTTAACAAGATCAGTGTAGTTATAATAGGGCACCAAGGCTGGAGCGTGTCTGCCTTATATAGGCAGAGAGACAGGCGCGCTCCTGCCTCTGTGGGTGCCCGGCGCACGCCCCCGTGACTTCACGGTGGGCGCGCCCCCTGCGCACACGCTCACAGCCCGGCGCTGGAACGGAACGCGGTAAGTATTCCTTACAGCTGGTACAAGTTGGCCCGTTGGATCCACTAGTGGTGCCTATTGTCTGAAATTCCTGAAAATGAAATTGGGATAAAGCATCGGCTATGCAGTTATTGAGTCCTGGTACACTAATTTTTCCTTGATGAAGCTGCAGGCACAAGGCAGTGAAACGCGTAAGAGAAGTGCCTTTATCTTTCATTAGCTATTTTTCTGGACTCATTTAATTGCGGAGTAACAGCCCTACTTGGAAGTCTCCACATCTGAGTCATTAGTGATTTATGCTGACATTGTTGCATGCAATTTTTTTTTTTTTGGTAGGGTGTGTGTGTGTGTGTTATATATTTTATTTTTAGTTGCGTCTTTTTAAGATCCATCCAGTTTTATTGTTTAGTGTAGGGTATCCAGATGTGTATTCCATTGGTACCACAAGCTTTCCTCCTCGTAAGCTGTGCCTTGTATGTGTACTTTGATAAGTTCTAGTGCTTTAATTTGTCAGAAAGTTTATTATTATAGAAATTTTTTTAAGGTGTCATCCTCGCAGAGGAAATTTATACAAAAAGTCACCAGACTTACTATGTAGACTGAAAGCTAGATAAAATACAAAAATCCCAAATAGATTAAATTCTCTAGATGTGTAACATATAGAGGCTGAAATGAAAACCACTTAGCTTAAATGAAAATGAAAATATTACTTTATGTTCAAACAAAACTACTTTTTACATAAGAAAAAAAAATACATTATAAACTAGATATTTTCAGCCAAGTAACTATTTTGCATCAGATTTCATGATTATCACAAAGAAATCCTATTGTTTAAAACAATTAATATTTTTTTTACTCACATTTCTATTAAAACATAGATCTTTTTTAGACATTTCATGTTCTGCATTTTATTCAAATCCTTAGGATCACCAACAATATTATTTTTATATCTTTAGAAAATGAATACAATATACTGCAAGTTTTAAATTGGCTTTATCACTATATTAAATCACTTTTAAATAAACACAATTACAAGTATTCTCAATTAATAACACATAGATATGGTATTTGAAAGATTACTTATGAAGTAAACATATAAACAACTGCTAAGGTAAACTGTGTGCAATTATTTATTAAAAACACAAAACTAATATTTCTTTATTTCTTTTTTGGCAAACAAAATATACAAATAATGAATAAAAGTTATGTTATTAGAACATCCTTTATTGCTGTAGGACCCTTTATTAAAAACAAAAAAAAATTATATTAAATAGCATTTAATGCAGAAAGTAGTAAAAAATTATGTTTTTCAGCAGAGATAGTCAAAGGCCAGTAAGCAGCAGCTAGATCCCGATTAGCTGGTCTTTTAAATTCAGCTTGGTCTGGTATGGTTTGAAGCACGCATTTTATATGCATGGAAATAAAGAATCTAAAGTTACTGCTTCTTTAGTGAAGAAGCAACATACAATTACACAGGTCTCTTCATTTCAAACACAATATATCTTCTGATTTTCAGACTATTTCTATGGCATGTAATTGCTTTTTTTCAAGTTCATATAATATATGCTTAGAAATGAGTGAAGCTCAAAGGATCCTAAGGGCGTCAAAGAGAAGTATTCATTCAGTTCTGCAATGTGGTGAATTTGCTCCCTGTTTGCATGCTTACAACGGTTATGAACTTACAGATATTCAGAGTTTGTCAGTAGCAAATTTGGAAAGGTGAGTTTGCCAGTTTTACTTCACCAGATCAAAGTGGCAAAGTAGGGGTTTGAGAACGGGGCTCCAGGGTGGCATAACACAACTGTTCATTCAAGTGCCAATAAGGGCTGCAACCAAGTGACAACATAAACTAGCGATAAAAATTAAGCATTATTTAATTAATATAGTTAGTGAAACATTGTGAGGATGTTGTCATTGTACTTCACTAGTGGAATTTGCATGACTATGCATGCGTGCTACTGTTCTGTGACATTCACTTGTTTGCTATGGAAATCCACTGCTTAGTGAATAAGGATTAGCAAATTTGTGACCTGAAGCAATGGAAATTTACTTCAACAAAATTTTCACTTTGATGAATAAGCCCCTATATTTTACTAAGTTTCTGGAGGGTGGCAGATGCTTAATTAGAGACTTTTTCCCTATACCATAGGTCAGGTGTCGGCAAACTGCACTAACCACCTGCCCACCCGCCCATGACCTCTGGCGTGTCTTGTGATGGGATGTCAGAAGGTCATGTTATCAGGAGAGTATGAGCTCCTCCCCCTTTGCGGCTCCAGAAGCATTTTTCAATGGTAGAGGAGGGGGTGAAATGGCTCCCTCCTCTGCAAAGATTGCCGACCCCTGCCATAGGTGATAATTAGATGATTAGATCCAGTGGCGGATGTTGGTCTTTCAAGGAGGGGAAGCTCACTTTGTCATACAAGGACAGCTGAAAAGACCTGTTACTTTTAACCATCTTTTGCACCAAATTAATCTGAGGAGTTCATCTGCCCTGCTGTTTAACTCTAAACAAGACTATCAAATGGCTTTACCAAAATCCTGTCCACAACATTCACACTGTCTAATTTTATGTGCAGCTTTCATAACAAAAGAAAAAAGTTGTTGAAAATCAGAATGAGAGATTCACTGAATGAGAGCTCATTTCACTGTCAATCAAAAAGAGATTCATCCTCAGACAGATCATCCAATCATCATGCAGAAGCTGAGCTTTCAGGCCAACCCACTGCCCCAGAGACTCCCAGAGAAGCTGAGAGTCCGATGGGAGGAACAAAGAACAGCATTTATCCAATGACTCATCTTGTTTCAATCAGCATGCAGGCTGAACTTCAAGGCCATCCCACTGTCCCATAAACTCCCAGAGAAGCTGAGAGTCCGGGAGGGACAAAGCCCAGCATTTATCCAATTACTCATCTTGTTTCAATCAGCATGCAGAAGCTGAGCTTCCAGGCCAGCCCACTGCCCCATAGACTCCCAGAGAAGCTGAGATTCTGATGGGAAGGACAAAGCCCAGCATTTATCTGATTACTCATCTTGTTTCACTGCACTTTTGCTTTGCTATTGAACTCTGTGGAAGCTCAGTGTCCACACTGTTTAAAGCACTGTGAATCTGCAGGAATGGGTGAGAGGAAATGACATGTACATATTCTACTGTTGTATATATTTGATCACTTATTTCTTTTGTCATTTTAGGGGAAGCTGAGCTTCCCTTTCAATCTTAGAGCAAACGCCACTGATTAGATCCTTTCCATGCAATATATCACGAATCACAGCAATATCACAAACAAAAAGTAAATAAAATGTATTATACACTGAAGAAACCTAAAAAATTGATAAAAGTATTTAGTCCATTCCACATGGTCACATTCTCACACTAGAAACAAGGTTACCTGAATAGACCAGTTTTAATATTTTTACTTCATTTTATTTTACAGTTTCTTTGCTGTTGCATAAAATTGTCTTTTTAGGTATGGTAACCAAGAGGTAAACACAACTACATCATTATCTTTTAAGATAGAAAGGTTGCTTTTGTTCTTTTGAAGTATGCTGGAAGAGGTCATATTGGATTCCACGTAGTAATATAATCGTTTATGAAATCAGCAGCGTTGGCAAGCAATTATTTTTGTCATAAACTCCAACTTAGGTGGTTGGCTTCCATATTTGATCTGGATCATAAACATATACACATATATACTGTATATGTTGCTATATGTAATGCAAAAATCATTTTCAATGTTGGATTATTCTTTGAATAATACACAATTTTTTGAAATTTCCTTATTTTATCTTCACAGTTTTGATCCTGTTCCATATATTTAGCTGAACCTGAAGTAGATTTTTGATGGTTTTCTGAGAGTTTCCTTGAATATGCTACTATGAGGTGTCTCCTGTCACACATTCTTTAATTGAAAAAAATGATATAACCACTGGTCGCAACAGTAAGTTTTCATGTTGTAGAATTATAATTTACAACATGTTTTATATTTAGAGCCCATTTTCTTTCATTGTATTTCTTATATATTTTTACTCTGTCACAATAGGATTTGGCCCAGCTCTACAGAAATACAGTACACTAGTAAGAAAAAAATTGATGTACAGAAATACATAGCCGTAGTTGTGCCTTTTCCTCTGGCTTTTTTCTGGATGTAATTACACTAGTTTGCTACCTCTAGCGATTATGGCGTTCCACAAAATTCTGGTTCACTATATGATCCATAACATTGATATTTGTCTATATGCTTATAGTTGACCCTCTGCAATATCCAACAGTACATTATACTTTGAGGAACTTATTACTGAAATTCTGAACAATTGCAAAAGGTGCGAATTTGCATTAATTCACCACTACCCCATATCTGTTTATTTATCAAACTGCAATGTGACAAGTTTGTGACATGAGTCGCAGACTATTGTAGCTCTTTGCGTTACTTTGTGTGCATGTGTACATAACTTTTGCCTATTTACCAAGTGTTGGAGTACAAGGCAACTGCTCTGAATGCACCATTTTTACTTTGCCAAATCAAAGAGGTGATGGAGAGGGCTTATATGGCAGGGCTCCTGTTTGGTGTAAGGGAACTTTTCATTAACATGAATATGATATGGTGACATAGAAATGGATGTAATATTCACTTGATACAGTTAGTGGGACATTGTGAGGATGACATCACCCCATATCACTGGCAGAATTCCCACCACTCCACATCCTACTACTGTTCAACTGACTACAACGCAGTACACAAGAAATTGCATCCGTTCAATTTTTTGTTATGGGAGTATACAGCTTAATGATTAAGGATTAGAGAATTTGCAACTATTAGAGTATAAGTGACCCAAAGTGACTCAAATTCACTTAGAATTTTGAATTCACATTTTAATAAATATGCCGTTCTTGTAGATGTCTAGGTAGCACCCAGCGATTCAGCCCAAAGCCAAAAGATGGCAGCTGCAACACATTTAGGTTGTATAACATATGGGCTAAGCTCTAATACATTTTTCCTAACAATCCCACTAAAGCAAGAACTTAGGATCCATGGCCATAAGAGTCATATAATTAATACAGTTACATGCAGTCTGGGTTATGCATTGCTGTGCAATGTCTACTTTTTTTGGGTATACTGATATACTGTATTTCAGCGAGTTTATTAACAGAGCCATTCATCTAAATGAATTAATTGAAAAATTGGTTAAATTAGTTTTTTTCTGCTTATGCTAACAAGGTTATACTCTTATATATTGCCCTGAGAACCATGATAAACATACATTTTATAAGTTCATCATGTACACAGAGCCTACTCTGCTTTATCCTTCTTAAGAATAGGGATATGCTTTTCCACACCATATAGTATAAGCCCTTTAATGTCAGTTTATAAAAAAACCCTAACAAATAACCAAAGAATGCACTCTTGTTATTCAAACAGAACAAATTTTATTTTAAACAATTGAAAGTACAGGTATTTTGTCTCTTTACCCATTATTACTGAAATGCAGCTCACCTCTTTTGGCCATATTACATATTGTAATATAAACTACAGTTGAAAATACTGACTGACATTGAAGACATGGTGGATTTTATTTGTTGAATGCAAAAATATAATAATTTTAATAATAATTCTTTCCACTCTTTTTTTTCTGCTTGCCTTTACTGGTGTTTCTACATGTGCATTTCCACAACAGTGTTATCTAGAATGAAGAGCTGTGGATGGATTTACACATTAGCAAAGGAAGGCAGGTAAATAATATACCAGAAAATTAGAACTGCAGAGACAGCAATGATTAACTGAATGTACAGCCTTACTACATTAAAAGGAGGTTATTAAACATACCATTTTTAAAACAATATACATTATGCATGGTTTTACTTACTGAAAAAATGGACGAATTGAGCACACTTGACTGCAGCATCTGAAACAGGGAGTCACATCAGTTTTCTTACTGAAATGAATGCTTAGCTTTGTGCACTGTATTTACCAGATGCTAAAGTTAAGCCTCATTTATCTATATAACGGCACCTCTAAAATATTCATAGTTTAATAGGTATAGCTTGGTAATTGCAAACAATGTTATACATTGTAAACATTTCCTCAATTTTGTTACAAAGGATATATTTAGTTTATTTAATTTTAAAAATGTAATGTGCTCTTTATATTGCACTATGGTATGGTTATTTCAAGATATGTTAGTCATTGGATCTTGAAGAACAAATTTTTATGCTTGCATTCTAAGAAGTATAGCACAGTGCTTAATATTAGAGATGCTGGATTAACTCACAGGCCTTTTCATCAAAGTCTGAATTCAACAGGTGATGTGAATATGTGTCACTTTGTGTCAGTACATTCAGAATGATATGAATTCACTTATTCATGAAATGATAAATTTCCTTAGCAAAAAAACATACAGCATCAGAAGCTGTGCGATGCATAGTGCAACATAGTCAGTAGTGGACAGGTAGCGATGAAAATTCAACAAAAATAGTCCTAGTAAAGTGAAAGGCAGAAACATTTTCATGAATCTATGTCACCTTAATTGTATAGTCAATAATAGTATGCCAGGAAAATCAGGCTTGGCAGGTAAGGAGGAGTATGAGGCAGCTGCCAGACAGTAGAGACCACTTTTCTGTACCACAGCAGACTTGGCACTAACTAGTTCTAGGACATGGGGTCTAAGAAGCCTTCACTCTTCATCCCCACAAGGGAGTATTGCCTTTTCTGCTGGGAGGCCCCCAGGTAGAGGCCCCTAGGATAACTGTCCACTGGTGGTACACAGATAAACCAGGCAGAAGGAGGAATCATAGTTGAAAGTCACAGAAAAATCAAGACAAGTAGCAATCTAGAATAGTCCAGGAATCTGAAGCAAAGGTCAAGACAAGCAAAAGACTAGAGAAATCCAGAAAGCAGGCTGAGGTCAGGATCACAGAGAATCAGAATATAATTTCAAACCCAGAAACAACAAAAGTCCTATAATAAGACACAGTGGCTAGAAACTGCTTAGCTTATAATAGCAAAATTGCAGAAATGTGACCATAGCTGTGGTGTCATGAAATTGACTGCAATTGTTGAGCACACATGATGATGTTGATGGTGAATGATGAATAGAAAAATTTCTCCGGCACTCCAAAAGCGTAAAATCAAAAAGTTTATTAAATATCCATTAAAAATAAAACATAATTTAAAAGCAAGGACAGCACCAACGCGTTTCACGCATAAAGTGCTTATTCACGGTGTGTTGCATGTTCCTATGCACGGATATAAATAGTAGAAACAATCAATCCTTAATTGGCTGAATCTGTAGCCCCATACTCTGTGTAAATCAGCATCAAGGCCGGCCCTGTACTTCCTCTAAGTAAACATTATTACTTTCATTTTTAAAGGTAATACGTACCGTTAGTATTCTGAAGCAAACAGTAAAAAATAATAAATAAAAATAAAGCAACAA
>WMED01028514.1:0-10437 GCA_019650415.1 Pipa parva | reverse complement strand
TGCTAAAACATTAGGAACAGTTTATTTACTGAACACAACTACTCTTAAGGCCAACAGTTCACTTTTATACAAGCTCACAGATACTTGGGCAGAAAATACAATCTTATACTTTACCAACCCATGGGCAGTGTGGTGCATCCAGTGTGAGGGCATATCCCAAGGAACATTTGCCTTTTGCAGAATGCCTCACCCAGAGAGCTTAGACTGGATCCTTACTATCTAGCGTTACCATAACTGGAAAGCACTGCCTCTAAGAGTTAAGCAGACAATAGCCTTACAGAAATTCTGGTGGAGGTATGTGCTACACTTGCTTGTTAAAGCTTATATTTCACACAATTAAATAGTCTCTTCCATCTCCTTAGCGGAGGGCCATTCAAAAAGATTCCTCTCCAAAACTCAGTTTTTATAGGGAAATTCCCAGACATGGAACAAGGTGTTTTCATGCATAAGCTGACATGGGTACCCCTCCCAATGATAGTGATATTAAGGTTTAACCAGGAAATATATATTAGGGGTATTCATACACCAAAGAACTCTTGGAGGTACACAGAGACCTCTACAAGAGATAACTTTATGCTATAATTGCATTATCAAATTAAACGGATTGAAATCAGGCAATTATTAAGCCAGTAAATATTGTAGCCATAGTTGGTCTGCCTATCATTGTAACTGTTGCGTTGCCATCCTGGCAGCAATTGTGCTATGTAGGGTGGTACAGAGTTTATATCACTGTTCTGCCGTCTTTATAAACCCCCTTCAACAGTTATTGACCTGCAGAATATAGGCAAATAGCATACTAAACTGAAAAGCTGCTGTAATATACTAGAAACAGAAGAATAATCTTAAGGGTGGGACTGCAGATACACAGTTCCTAGACATTACAATATTTTTCATTCTCAGCTGCATTCCAGTAAGTAACTCATATTTCTTTCAGACTGACAGCAATATTGATTTAGATGTTAATTCACTAGGCTCTTGTGAAATTTAAGAAATAATTGATATGCTATTTGAAAACATAATATAGTGTGTTTACATTAAAATGTGTTGTTAATATCTCACATATTTAGTCAAATCCACGGCATTTCTTCAGAGCAGCAGTTTCATGTGTTCTTGCTTACACTGCCTCAACCAAAAAACAAAAATTTCTCCCCCACCTTACAAATAAACACAATTAACATCTTATTCCCATATGTATAGAAATATGTTATTCTTTCGTTCTTATTCGAAAATCATTACGATAACAATGGAAGCTAACAGACACATTAGCAAAAAAAACTTAGTTATTTGTTGTACAGAAATATAAAAAAGCTTTTCTCCAAAAAAGTACAATAAGTACCATTTTTACCTAAATTTGCCTTTTGCACTTGATTAAAAATAGAAAACAATGATTTATATTATCCGTGTAGTTTTTGATTTGTTTAAGATGGTTATAACCTAAATTTATATGAGTTCATATGAGAGAATGTAGTAGAAGGTAAAATAACTCAGACATGTCTTACAATTTATTTTCTTGATTGTATTACCTCACAAAAATAAGGTATAATTCAGCATTTCTTTGATAAATAAGAATATAAACATCAGAGTTTTTTTCCAAGACCTGGTTGGCAAAAATTTTAGCATCAGTGGAAGATTCATTAAATTTCTGGTTCACCCAACTACATCCAGGTCTGGTAGGCAACGCTGATATACCGCATGAGTCCCCTAGATAACACTAATGAAAGAAAAATACAATCTGTTTGTGTAATTCATTATTCAAAGCGTCCATTATACCTAACTGCAATGCAAAAATTCCCATTTAACCCAAAGAAATGCAAAGTGACCAACTGTCCCCTGAACAATGGGAGTACTCATTACAGCTCAGTGCAATTCCCTATTAATCTCTGTAATAAACAGCCCAATGCTGAAGGATGGTGAGCAAACCATTATTACTGCTCAACAAGTCCCCTCAAAATGACCTTTTCTCAAATGCAGCTTTCTGTTTTATACCATGCTTGGTTTTCAGATAGCAAATGGGTACTGTTCTCATATATATGGGATGTCCCTAGGTCAAATAGTGTATTTTACAGTCATGACAGAATTATGTGAGCATGATCCTTGCAAAACAAAATTATTAAAGTAATAATTCTAATAGAAAATTAAATGTTTTTAATGTTTAGCTCTGAAAAACATAGTACAAGACTAAGAAATAATTTCCTTTCCTCCAGAAGGTGTCACTATTGGCATTATATACTTTATCACCTAGACAAGCTTGTTATACAATCTACTTTGCATGCAGTGGAATATTCAAGATTTTCTTGCAGAGTTGTCTTTCATATTTTAAATGATTGTAAATGTTTACATTTTCCCTCAAAAGTTTTATATAGAAGCAAAGTGTAGGGATCCCCTCTAGTTCCCCCTACCTGCCTGAGTGATGTGGTGCTCTCCTTTAGATAAAGAGAGCATTGGAAATTTTAAGCTCCTCTCCTGATGAGACCCTCCCTTCAGTTGCTGGCTTCTAAGCCTGTTGGCAACTCTACTGTTAGTTAGGGCTTGAAATGTGCTGTAATGGCGCTCCACCTAATAGCGTGACATTATCGGTGTCCTGATGTTCCTAGGTTCTTGGCAGTTGAACCTCGTGGAGAGAAGGGGAAAGACTCTGCTCCACAAGGGGAGCCCCTGAGGCCTACTTTGCCTCAGGTAGGGACTGGAAAGCATCTGGTACTCTATATTAAAGGTCTATGTGCCCATTAATCATATTTAAAGGGCAAGCACCCATATATGATGCTGTGTAGGGGAATCCAGCCCCCATGTCATATTGCATGAGGATCCAGTCCTAGGGTCACTTTATTGTAGCCAGCGCTACAGTAAAGAGCCATTGCATTTGAGGATTCCATACAGTGCAACTTTAAGAGCCACAATTCCAGCACTGATTGTGAGTACCCTGGGTTGGCAATCCTACTCGCTGAATATACCTATTGAAGAAGTATTTGTGCCTGCATCTGTTATATTATTTCTACTGTCATATCTCATCTCCTTTGTGTGTGATAAGTTAAATAAAGGTTGCTGTTGTATTTTAACAGTAAAGTCCCTGGTGCCCATGTTTTCACACAATGCAGCACACCCCAACGATACTTATGTCTCCAAACACCCATAATCCTCCGAATCAGTGTGAGGGCTCACTCCAGAGGGTAGAGTCATGAAATGTAACTCATGTTCTGCCGCTAGTCTGTGCTCATGGTAAGGTGCTGCACAATCCAGAGACTGCCATATTTAACTGTAGCTTTACACAAGAAATGTTCTGCACCACAACAACATAGTTCATTATATGATACATTACATACTTAATTTGAAACTATGAAAGCAGAAATTATCTGATTAGGCAAGACAAATGTTAACTAACAGCATGTTTATACAATCACTAATGCTAGGTTCACACTAGCGTATGATGCACAGCGCATCATACGCTAGTGTGAAAAAAAATAGAAAAATCAGCTCCGGCATCTTTCTCTATTGTACTTACCAGTGACAGTGTGAACGCACCCTCAATGTTCACAGCTCTTCCTATGTGGTTGCATTTTGTGAGCGGCGTATCTTACGCCAGCAAAAATGCAACACCCAACGTTCTGGATGCAGCGTAGTGTCTCCGGAACTGGTTAAGTACTATTGGCTATCATTAAGCCGTATTTTTTTTTCACACCAGCGTATAATGCATAATAATATATACATAATGTAGTAGAAGTAATTGCCCTGCCTAGAAGAAGACTGTGTCTTTTCATACTCTTATATGGCCAGTATATGGCAATGCTGTTCTAATAATGAAGATTCAAAGCTTCTTGCTTAAGTAATCCCATTTACTGCAGAAAAACACATATCGGTGTATTACATTTGCCACTTAATTCTCCTCTCACTGCATTTTATGATACAGTTAGTTCTCAAGTGTGTTACTTACCCAAAGTATTCATTGTTCTGTCATTGAAAAAGGATGAACTATGTTCTTTCATGCAAAGTTAAGGCCATTTAGCCATTTTAAAACATATGGATTTATTAGGTTTAAAGAAGAATATTTGTTAATTTAAATTTTAGATGAGTATCCAACTGCCTTTTTTGTTAAACTGTGTGCTGATTCTCATAAAAAGCCTTGCTTATAACATACAGGATATACTGTATTTGTGCTAATACATTGTTCACTGGCATTTAAATCTTGGGCTCCAAAAGTCCTTAATATAACAGATTCAGGTAAGGTCACTTACATTCTATGTTTCCTACACACCAATGGTCCAGAAGGCCAAATTTACCAACAAGGATAGACCATGATTGCAACTCCCAGAAATATCAAAACAGCAGGACTTAGCTCTTGCTTACCTACTGACCCAATAATCTGCATTTCTCTAGGTATTAATGGATGTTCAAACTAAAGCAAAGGTATATGTATTCCTTGTGGTATGATGTATGGAAATAAATGAGGTTGCTTTTGTGATCATTCACATAATTCCATTGGACCTAGTCTACTTTCCATACCGTGCCCTCAGTGATTGCAACCTGTAACCTCAACTGAATAGATTTGTCCCTGGGGCACATATAGTTTCACAACTAATGTGACTTTTAGAAAATTACTGGTGCAATGTCTCATATAGTTAGTCATGACCTTTCAAGCTCTTCTGTACATCTCCCCCACTGGGGAACAATATCTGTTGTGCTTTAGCTGAGTTGTTCCAAGGAATAGAAGTGTGACCTTGAATTTAATGCTTGTGATAAACATGACAATATGCATTGCCATTAGTCACTTTTAACATCAGTATCCTAATGTAATAACACTTTAATATCTGCAATATCTGCATGTTGCCAATGTATGAGGTGCACAAAAAACCTTGTTGTCACAACTAGCATGCAGTATCCTCAACCTAGCATAATTCTGTAAAAATAACATTGTGATTAACCAGACAAATGTCCTATTTGTAGCTGTTTGGGTTATATAGAACGCATCTTAACATAATTTTCTCTGAAGGTTTAACAAAGTTAAATTGAACATAGAAATACCTGCGCAATTACAAGATTAACGTTACTTTATCAAATATCATACCTTCCTATGAGGCACATCAAATCATAAGATATCCGCTGAGTCATGTGACATTTTCTTCTCAACTAACAGTAATTATAGCAAGAGGATGTGGTGTGTAAAGCAAGAGGATTGGTTGTTCCTAGTAGAACTGTGATAATAGTGATTAAACTATGGTGCACCCACTCTAAACTGGCTAGTTGAGAGAATCTGCTGGTTTCTCCTGTAAATGTGAAACAAAACTAGACAATAGTAAATATTAGTCATATTTGCACAATGACAATCCAATAATACTTTTCTTTCCTTTAAGGGTAAAAATAACAGTGTTAAAGTCATTGGATTATGACTCAGAGAGGACTTTGATTTGCCCCTCTGACCAGGATTTTCATTAAAAGAACACTTCAGCTGAAAATTAAAAAAAAGGCATGTGTATTAATGCTAATTTAAATCTTTTAGTAAATACGATTTTTTTTTTTTAAGTGACATTTCTTACCTGTAAAGAAGTGCTGTCCAGCACCTCCGTTTCACATAACCCCTCCTCAGACACTGCACAGCACGTTCCTCTGCAGCCGCTCTCCCAGTGAAGCCCCGCATTGGCGTTTTCTAGAAGTCACATGGGAGAGCATGCACGTCATCCAGGGAAGACATGTTGATGACATCACGCTCTCACATGTGACTTCTAGGAACTGCCAATGCGGCAAAATTGAAAATAAATTGTGTTTACTAAAAGATTTAAATTAGCATAAATAAACAAATGCTTTTTTTTTCCAGCCAAAATGTTCCTTCAAGGCCTTTAGTGGCAGAAGCTACCCCTTTCATGTATTATTTTGCACATCCACTGTAATTATACAATACCAGAGACATCTTGGTCCAACCAGAGATGCTGATTACAAGGGACCACTGTCTTACAAAACAAACAGGTACCAGCATATATCGAGCACTAATTTATAATAAAGTAAAGTAAGTCAACCAAAACATATAGGGGGTAATTCAGGATAGTGCGAAGTGAGGTGCGGAGTCCTCGCCTCACTTCGCACTGACTGATATGCGTTCGCTGATGTCCTGCACGCGGACATCAGCAAGCACTTTAAATGGATTCCAGTCTCGGCAAGGCAACTCTTTTGGTCTCGCTGAGACTGGAATCCCTTGAAAGCGCTTGGTGATGTCCGCGTGCAGGACATCAGTGAGCACATATCAGTCAGTGCGAAGTGAGGTGAGGACTCTGCACCCCACTTCGCACTATCGTGAATTACCCCCATAATTTACCACAGTAGAGAGAAAGTATCTCCAATAGACACACCCAAAGCAATAGGTAGAAATCATTGCAAATATAAAAAGATGTCCTTTATTTGATATACTTCAAAAACAATTAAATATTACAGATAAATATGGACATTAGTGCTACCATGTGTTAGTTATACAATATTAGTGA
Organism: Pipa parva; assembly: GCA_019650415.1. Lineage (NCBI taxonomy): Eukaryota > Metazoa > Chordata > Amphibia > Anura > Pipidae > Pipa > Pipa parva. The sequence goes on along the minus strand of WMED01028514.1, from coordinate 3,970 downwards.
AAATTTGATCATTTAATTCATTAAATAAAACAGTTTTACAGATTACGTAAATATACAGTTATCTATATGATTTATATTTTTGCTATGTTAAATGGATGTGATTCTCAGTGAAAAAAACAACATTGAAACAAGCATGAGACAAGTGAGATTTAGAAGGTATTAATGAAGTCACTTTACCAATACATAAAACATTTCGTCATAAGCTTATGGCTTCTTAATGTGCATGAAGAAACCATACGTTTATGGCGAAACGCATTTGTTGTCAGTGTACCTGTGATAAACCTGGACTTGACATTTTATGTACTGGTAAAGTGACTTCATTTCAACCTTCTAAATCGCACTTGTCTCATTTTATTTACTGATAATGAGATGTATTTTATTTCACAATGTAGCATGTTTATTGTAGCTATTTTGTATCATTTTTAATGTTGTTTAATTCAGTAAAGCTCATGGATAGACACTGATTGGTATTAGATGGGAAACAAATTACATCGAAAAACAAAACAGAGAAAGTAAATAGAATACACATATGTACCAAAATTGCCCTTTAATTGTAAAGTCAATGTATGAACTACTGCATGTAGTAGTAAACTTGCATGAGCAGTACGCATAATCAATAGCATGAAAGGGACATCTCTGCGCAGCTAGTAACCACTAAGGCTACCCAAAAGGTTCAGATCATTGTAAAAATATATATTTTTAAACAAGTAAAATAAAAAGTAATGCACTTTCCTCCATGAAATAAATACATGATCAGCAATTGATACCAATGCTATTTGGTTTTACAAAACTAGTCATGTCATGACCATATTAAAATTCATATAGGTTTCACATAAGCAGTGGTAAGTTCTCACCTTCTTCTTACCCTCATTCACAAATGAATTCCTGATCATATGTTTTTTAAATGCAAGAGCTTGTACTTTGGAAAATACATGATAAATGTAGACTAGACCATCCAAGAGTAGACTTTTTCTCTCTCTAATCTAATCATCATATCTAAGAAGACTTCCCTTCACAGAGTGCAATAAGAAGGGGTAATCATGAGGTGAGAACTTCTTAATATAGGTTTATACCTTGCTAGTACCAGTACAATAGATAAACAAAAAGCAGTAGATAAGGAAGAAGCAGCATGAAAAATTGTGGATTAAACCATTAATATTTACTCTGATACAATCACAGTAAATATTAATGGTTTAATCCACCATTTTTTACATGCTGTTTCTTCCTTATCTACTACATTTTACTTCTTAGAATGTCACATTTAGTGCTGTTCTAAAATCTGGGAATTAGTAAGTTGCTTTTAACAAACACTGTTATAGGGTTGGTATTTGGTTGATCAGCTGGGTTTGGGTTGCCTTAACTGACAGTGGTGAAGTGTCTACACTCAATCCTAGGCATGCTCTAAAACAGCCACCTTTGGCTTTTTTATTACTTAAAAAGGCCAGGTGCTACAACCATTAAGTGATATTAAAGGTTTATTATGCAAATACCATGCTGCACTGATGTGCATGTATGTTTAAGAGCTATCACAGTGGCAATATGGAAAAATATCGCTGCTCTTTCTCTAAATAATAAATTCTGTTCACTGCAGAAAATTCTCACCGATGTGCCAGAGTTTTAAAGCAGCATTCCACATCGCCAGGCAAACTTTTTATTGCAGATACGATAAAGATAAAAATATCATCAGAGGAAGTGGGAGGTTGGGGAGAGGGTGGAGGCTTTACCGATTTCTGTTTTGCTTTCTGGCAAGGAAAAAGTTGAGATAGTTGTTTCTCATCATTAACAGACTTATTATACAGTATGTTCTAACACAATTTTTACTTACTGGAGCTGCTCAAGTATGTTCTGGTTATTACTATGAGGGTGGGATTCAATTTGGGGTCAGGGAGGGAGAAATGTATGTATTATTATACACCCTTATTACTTCCTGGTCAGAACCTTAAGGTACTTCCAATTAAAATACCATTACAGTCACCTCAAAACCAGAACCAAAACAGGTTTAAGGTAATTAATAGACTGATTGATTACATACTCTACTTTCTACAATAACTTAATATAATGTGTTGCAAGTATACAGTGGTTATCCCCTTTGGCATGTGGATTTGTGCTTGGTTGTCAAAAATTTCATGTATTACTACTACATTCTAACAAAGTGATATGGTGACAGTCTTAATAGATCACCTCATCACTAGGACTGGGTGCCATATATATTCTGAAATATAAGTTCCAATTGAATGGAGAAGAACCAGAACCAGAACCCATACCGTATATAAAAAACTCTACCAAATGAAACGTAAATATAACTAAAAAATAGCAGATGGACTGGTAAAGGGCATAAACATTTAGTGAGATCAAGTGAGGAAGCAGCAAAGTATTGGGCATCAGAAGTGTTAAATATATGTTATTGCATGAATTTTTTTTCCAGTCAGGTATCTGCATATAGGAATTGTGCAAAACTAAAAAAAAAAAGAATGATGAAGTGAGTACCATATCAAAGGGCAGTCCATTCTATACATTCTGTACATTTTTAAGCATATTAACATCCAGCTTAGGAATCTCTCTGGATCTTATCAAGCTGCCTAGATTGAGCTACTCTGAAAGCATATATTGTACACAAATGCATATAATCTTTGTATAGCATGTCCAAGAGTTCTTAAGAACAAGGATTTTTATTTCTAAAAAGAATACTGCTACAAATCAATTTGTAAATATGGTTTAGTAAAAATGATTGCCACCAAGGGATAGCTCTGCATTGCTTGTATACATTAAGATAAGGCATCTGCCTCTCTAAAATACAAAACATTGGTTAATAATTATGAAACCTGCTAGCAGTGAATGCAGTAGTCTTTCATAATCATTGTAAAATAAAGCAATGCCAATGGCGAGAGCCAGAAGTACTTGCAATTATATATCAGGAAAAAGATTAAGTCCTCCAATAAAATGATTTATGAAACAAGTAGCTTGATCAAGGCTTGTCCTCACATGTCACTATTTATTATTAACCAGTAAGTGTAATTATAATCTTAATGACACCAGGTCAACCAAATGCTCAAAACATTACTAGTGCAAAATGTCTGCATGGGGCCTACAACTTAAAGGAGAACTAAAGTAAAAAATAAAAAAGGAGAGTTAAAATACTTACCTTATACAGAGCCGAATGATAACAATCACAGCATGAGCTTCTCCTGACATTTCCTGCACAGTGCGCTGGCTGACTGGCAGCCAGCGCCACAGCTCCTCCCACCATGTTTCATCTCAGGTGAAAAGTGGCTTAAACTTCATCACATTCATTGTGGGGGCCTATGAGAACGCTCCTCGCAATGAGCATGATGATGTAGAAGGTGGTGAATCAGGAAGAAGGAGCTGTGCGCTGGCTTCTCAGTCAGCCAGCACACTGTGAAGGAGGCGTCTGGGGAAGCTTCGGCTGCCGGCTAATTACAACACAACTCATGCTATGACTGTTATCCATTGACTTTGAATAAGGTAAGTATTTTAACTGTCCTGTTTTGGTTTTTTTTTACTTTAGGACTCCTATAAAGTATTGGAAACATACAAAATCTTCCTGGAGAAAAGAAGTTCAGTAAAAGACAATCATTCAGCAACATTTTGCTTCCACAAATAATGTTATAATTTAAAGAGGCTCCGTCACCTAGATTTAACTTCACTTTAATAAAAGCATCTGTGCCCAAGCTCCCTTTTGGCAATATAAAGTTATTAAAAAAAAACTTACCTTTTAAAAGCTTTCCTTTTCTTTATCTTCCTGCAAAACCGACTTTCTCCTGTCAACTGATTGAAGTCGGGTCTGGGAGGCAGTCCTGTAACACTGGCTTACTTGATTGACAAGTAATTCAGCCTGTAAGCGCTCGTGCACGCTCGCGTTCACGATCACGTGCACACTCGCAGCCGCACGCGTGCACGTGATATCACTCCTACAATGGAATAGACATAGAGCCAAGTGCTTCTGAGAAAC
>WMED01028513.1:0-10438 GCA_019650415.1 Pipa parva | reverse complement strand
GCTTTCCCTGCAAAAACATCAGTAAAACACATACAGCGCAAAATGCTTAAAAACAGCTTTTGAATAAGTGGTGAACAAAAAAAAAAATTGGCTGGTAGTTAAAGGGTTAAAGCATTTTCTTTTCTTTTTTTTTTTACCTATGTGTAATTTCCATAAATCTTACCAGGAGATTGTCACAAATACCGCTGGAAATTTTTCCCAAGGTGTTAGCATCAAGAGGAGCAATTAGCATCAGGTGTGCCCAGCGACGCAGTTCAATGTGTAACACAGGATCAGAGCGTTTTGTCCACATCTGTATAAATAAAGTCATTTATGGAGGCTTGGTTCTGTATATAATGTTCCTACTAACTAGAGTAGGAAGATAAAGAATCAAATATAGTAACTGTAAAGAAAGCAAGGAGAGAGAAATAAAAGGTTAAAAAATAGAAACATAAAGTGTATATATCCTATAACACAGGTGACATTTTGCAACTCCCCAGGTGAAAACACTTTTCCCATCCATTCTCTGCAAGACTATTTATATAGACAGACAATGATATCTGCTCCGCTACAGGGGGAAAGATAAGGAATATGATGCACATATGCATATAAAATATATGTGGCTATAACTATTCAACTCCTAAAACAAACTATAGGTAATCAATACATAGGTAATGGGTGGTAAAAACCCATTATTTCCTATGGAAATGGGGAGTCTCTGCCAAAAATATTGATATCAAAAGGTTCCACTGAAAGTAATGACATTTTTAGTGGTATTACTGCATCGATAATTAACAATATTGATAAATGTTTGACTTTTCATAAATTAGGGGAAAAGGAAAAATCAGGCAAAAAGGTCAAAATGACCTTAGTAAATATCCTCCAACTTGTGTCAAAGTATATAAGGCATTGCAAGACTCTGGCACCCTATTACCTATATTTAAACTATAGTGCTATTAGTAGTATGTACAAAATGCAGAATTCATGCCAAATTGTAACTTACTGACAGCAGAGGAAAGTAATGTAGGTAGGCAAACAATACAGAAAAATAACTTGCAAGCAAACCAAATACTATACAAGAGGAACTAGTAACATAAAGAAGTGATGAGAGATCCAAAATGGAGTCACATATGTGTCAAGGCCTTCGGGTCTACTCTTCAAAGATGACAACTGATACCTCACCTTGAATATTGTGTTTCATTCTGCATCCCCTAATTACAGTAATACATAAAAAACAAAATCAGTGCAGGGCAGCTAAACTCTGCATGCCCTAATAATAAAATACATCAGGAAATGTTTTAATGATTTTACCAGTAGAGTTTAGAAGAGAGGAGGAGCAGAGATTATGACAGCTATATATCAATGGTAGGAGGGAAGCACTTTTCAAAAGTTAAAAGATTACTTGAACTGGAGGAGGTAATCTGAGGTTTAGGGGGAGGAAAACTGAACGGTATCCTAAGGAAACACTTTTGTTTGTTTGTTTTTTTCTTTACAGTATCAAATGTATGAAACACTTTTATATGGTAGGTGATAGGGCTAGGTTCACACTAGTGTATTATACGCAGGGCATAATACACTAGTGTGAAAAAAAGAAAAGAAAAATACACTGAACATATTTATCCCTTGTACATACCAGCGACAGTTTGAACGCTCCCTCGGCGTTCACATAATTTCCTATGTGGTTGCATTTTGGGAGTGGCACACAGTGTTCTGGACCCAGCGTATGCGCATCATACGCTAGTGTGCCCAAAACTAGGTGAGTAGTATCGGCTTGCATTGAGCCGTATTTTTTTTTTTCACACTAGCGTATGATGCGCTGTGCATCATACGCTAGTGTGAACCTAGCCTAAGAGGGTTAGACATTAAAGCAAGAATTTGACTGTGTCAAAGTGTATTCACATTACTTCGGGTTGCTATTCTTTTAGTGAATAACTGAACAGCAACAGGAAGTTTCTTGTATAATCATTTAAAAAGTATGAGCCCTTCCAATTTGATGTACCAAAGTAATACTGACAAATTCAAAGCAGTAGGCATAGCTGAATTCACTACTTTGACAGGCTTTGACACTTAATGAATAGGTGAATTACCAGTGCATGCGCATGCAAAATGGTGCAAAGAGCCATGACCACCACAAGTGTCCAAATTGGATACAAATTCGCCACATACCAAAAAGCATTGATATATACAAAAATTCAAAAGTAGCCATCCCACTTGGAAGAATTGATGAACCAAATTTACTTTGTCTGCACTCAAATTTTATCGAGTCCTTTTATTTTTTAACAAAATTCCTGTAAATAGAATGTCATTGTGCATACATCATCCCTTAAAACTTTTAATCTAAATATACACCTCAGCTCCTGTCCAGGTGGGTTTTACTCTTTTATTTTCCTTGGTCTGATGAGCCTATTAGCAGAGTACTTGTGATAAAAGAAGTGTGCAAAGGCAAGAAATTGGTAGTAAAAAAACAACTATACATTTGTGAAAATTGCATACAGTATATTCAGTGACAACAACTGTTTAATAGTGAATAACAAATACATTCTAAATATTTTAAAGGACACAATTTTAAAGATAACAGTATCCCTTTAAATACATGCTGCATATAATGTTTTTCACAATGCACTTGCACAACTGACAAGTAACCCTTTGATGTCCTCTTTTCCTCTGTGGAAAATAAAGGAGCCGGTATTTTATTTACAAGATTATTTCAGGGGTCCTACTGTTAAAACATGATAGCCAGGAGAGCAATTAGCCATTTTACATATAACCCTTTGAAGAAAACAACACCTTACCTGCCATTCATCTTGGTCACTATACACTCGTTCACATATATCATGCATGTTGTAGAAGTGCTTTGCGCTCTCTGTAGTTACAACCTGTACCTGTACCTGTGAAAATAAAGCAATACAGTATATGCTTTCACATGCAGGTCAATAAATACTAATATCACTTCATGAGGGCGTGGGGAATCCAATACTGACTTTAGCTTCTAGGCTGCAGAAAGTTAGTATGGTTCAATAAATTTACATACACAGCTGTGTAAAATGATCACCTATATATAAGGCCAGGGTCACATGTAACAAACCAAGTAAACTAAAACCAAATGCATATCTTTTCTTTCACAGGCCTAATTAAAGCTAGGTTCCAGTGGCCTAATTAATGCAAAGTTAAGTAATGTTTCTAACAGAAATGTTTTTACAAGATGGGTTCATCCAGTAAACAAAGATACAAGATAATGAAAACAAAAGCATCATGAATTCTACTTCAAAGGTAGCACTATAATGTACTGGAATAATGTACAGAAATAACTTCCATGTCAATGCATATGGCAGTTTTCAATGTCTGGTGATATGGGCCCTTCTGAAAAGCTTCCATCAGAAAACTGCTAACAAAGGGGTATAACTATAGGCAGTGCTTTTTTTGCGGTGGTACGCGCTGGTACGGCGTACCGGAAAATCTGATGACTGATCAGGTCATTCAGACAGACAGTGGCTGGCTGTGTTAGTGCTGCGTTAGGAGCAGTACTGGCAAATATTATTTTACAAAAAAAGCACTGACTATAGGGGTAGCACAACGTAGCGTTGCTGTGAAATGCCTGCCTGGGCAAGAAAGAGACCTGCACTGAGGGGGGTCCTGGGCTGGTCCTGCACTCAACCTGAGGGAGGAGGCCCTGGGTCCATCTTGCACCAGGGTCACTTAGCGTCTAGTTACGTCACTGTGCTTACAATGCAGTTAGCTGGAATTAGAGTATCAGTTTATTTCCTGGAAAATATTAGTCTACAAAAACACATACAATACAACAAACACATTTACACAGATAAACTTCCTTTAACTACGCATGTCATCAAACTTTTACAATGCAGAAATTAATTTGTCTAATCAATATTAATCAATATTAATCTATTTTATAGGTTACAGGGTTAACTGTGTTTGCCTGTAAATTTTTATTGATGCCAGGAGCAATGGATAAATGTTACTCATTCATTGATTTCAAACCCACACATTACTGATTGTTTTGAACTTTTGCTTCATATATGTACAGTATGAAGTATGGCCAGTTTTAGTGCACTGTCAACAGATGCCAGGGTTAGATCCCGCAAAAACTTTACACAATGGATCTAATGGAGACCATGTCAAAGTGCCTTGTGACTAACTAAATTATTATTTAGATGTGTTTTGTTGTGGTTTACTGTATACTGTAAAAGTTGCATCAAAATACATTGCCTGCCAGTGCCCTAAGAGTCAATCATGATGTCTGATGAGAACCACTATTGGGTACCTAGCCTAGCAGTTATCCTGGCATTGAAGAAATAGTCACATGCACCATGCAGTTTAGTTTGGACACAAAAAGGTTGAACAATTTAAACCTCTTCCTGTGCAAGATCAACATATGCATTTAAACATATTGTTTGTATAATGTTACTTCCAAGGGACAGTATAAGTGCAACTTTGTTGTGAAAGTTAAAAAAATAAAGTGAATGAATACAAGGTTATATTTTGCCTTAAATATTCAAGCACATTATGTTTTTGTAATAAGATATTATGACATATGTGAGTAAAGGAAAAGTACAAATAAGAATATGAGGAACTCATATAAAGCACAGTTTACTCACTCGTGGTATTTGCAGAAGGCCAGACACAAGGACTGGTAGTTTCACAGAAGCAACACTGCCTGTAACGCCTACCAGAATGTGAATACTAGACAGTGATGATGCACCTTCAGACTCAGGGGTTGTCACTGAGCGCTGCAAACCTTCCTTGACAGGATCAGAGTTCTTGAATAAACTATGCATCATCAGAAATTCCTCTGAACTGAGAAAATAAAAATGTAACCGCTTACAATGAGATTTGAAATCATTGTTGCAATCATGAAAAACAGATATGCAAGAAACAATTGTAAATGCAAATGCAAGTTGCAATCGTGAAAAACAAATATGCAAGAAACAATTTCAAATACAAATGCAAGAAAGAATTGTTAATTGAACTCTTTATTAATATATTTGAAGACAGATACCCTTTATTGATAAATTAAAATGAATAATGCAGCATATAAATTCTGTCTCAACGAGTAAAATTAAAAATCTATCACTTTTAGGAGGATTACGGATCCAAAAAGTACCTTATAATAAAAGGAGATAATATGATATAACAGTTATTGAAAGTCACATTATAAATTAGAGAATGCCACCTGGGGAATCATTACACTATACAATCAGAGATAAAAGGAAAGTGAAGAAAACCCCTTTAGATTATTGGGTTTTTATTTACATAGTTTAAAAACTATGGAATTAAGCAATGTAAGTAAGCATCTTCAAAGTATTTTCTGGCTACTACCTTTACTTTGCAGAGATAATGACACATTTTGCAGGGTAATGTACCCTGGAAGAACAAAATAAATTTCTCCTGCACTCCAAAAGCGTAAAAGCAAAAATTTATTAGATATCCATTAAAAATAAAACATGATTTAAAAGCAAGGACAGCACCTTGCTTTTAAATCATGTTTTATTTTTAATGGATATCTGATAAATTTTTGCTTTTACGCTTTTGGAGTGCTGGAGAAATTTATTTTGTTCATCGAGTTGTGGTCCTGCCTATACTCCTTGTGCACCCAGCTGGCTTACTATTACAAAGAGAGTGGGGATAGAGCGGCCTTGGATTGTTTGATTGTATGGATACTAATGTACCCTGGAAATAATTTCCTATGTTGGCATATAGAAGAGGAAGTTCTATTGGCTTACAATTCAGTTCTAAGAATGACTAGGTACCTTAATGGGGCACTATTGTGCTGATATAAAACAACTTTATACTAAGCCACTTGCTGACACAAATAGTTAAAAAATTGTTTAGGGAAGAAATAATGCTTGTCGTTTGTTTCCCTTAATTGGTTTTCCTGAGAGCTGACATTTTCCTCCCCCTCTCCTTTCTGTTCTGCAAGTCAGGCAACATGAAAAGAAAAAGCTGCCTGACTGCTATTGGTAAAGCAGTGTACTGACCTTTTGGCCACATAAATTATGTTGTAATGCAGGAGGTTACAGAAGAAAAGCTGACTTGTGCATATGTGCTAATTAATAAGCAGGACAAAAATGTTTGGGGGAGGGTACCTTTTCATGGAAAACTTGCCAGTACATGTCACACACACATTTCCTGGTGCAGGAGTTTATCAGTGCTGCCTACTCAATCATTCCGCATCACATGAAATATCTACTGGGAAGAAACGCTTCTCACTAAGGTATAGTACTGCATATGTAAAGATGTAATCTGACTATAGTTCCCCTTTAAGATGGTTGTAACAGGAAAGGAGTTTTACCTTGTTTGGGATGCTCCTAGTGTGAGAATGTTATGAGGGGATCAACTTTTGAAAATCCCTACTGGGAAAAACATCTGTCTTAGAGATTTTTTTTACCCGTGACATGTGGTTTGTGCAATAGTATGTATGAGTAGTTTACTTTAAATGGGAAAGACCACACAGAAAGGAAAAATCAGTATCCATCAACATAAATTTACTGTATAGAAGGGCAACATGTCTTTGCTCATCTCCAAACATTTGATGCAGATGGGGCATAGACCTACTCAGTTGAAGTGGGAAAAATAAAATGTGGGGAGATAGGAAAGTAAAATTAAAGAAACATAAAGGGTGGTGTATTTGCCTCCTGAAATCCCTTCATCCTCAAAGTCTTAATAAGGATTACAACTTGTACCTTTTTCTGCAAAAAAAACAAAACAAAAAAAAAAAAAACACTTAATTTTGCTGTACAGGATGGGCCATTTATATAGATACACCTAAATAAAATGGGAATGGTTGGTGATATCAACTTCCTGTTTGTGGCACATTAGTATATGGGAGGGGGAATACTTTTCAAGATGGGTGTTGACCATGACAGCCATTTTGGATCCAGCTTTATTTTTTCCAGTGGAAAGAGGGTCATGTAACACATCAATCTTACTGAGAATTTCACAAGAAATTTAAGGGATTTGAATTACAAAGTTGATATGGCACTATTATTAATTTCTTTCTGATAAAACATAGAAGCATATTGTATGTCGTAGCTTGAGGTTTATTTTTTGCTGTTTTTTAAAAAAAATTATTTTAATGTTTGCTCATAATTTTTTGTTATTGTTTATATTTCAGTGGTCTTTAAGTTGCTAGGGGTCCATTTACCTAGCAACCACTGCTGAGTTAAATAAGTCTCGACAGAATGATAATACACAGACTAAACAGAATATAATAAATATAATTATACATTTAAAATGACCAAGCATTCGTTTAATCGATTTTCTGGTTCTAAAGTGTTAAAATATAAACTCAACCAAGTTGCTCACCATAACATCTCAGGGGGAGATTCCCATGTTATTGCAGAATGAACTGACATAACATGACATTTCAGGATGGCAATTGCCTACCATCATCAGGTGCACACACCCCCTGAAACATCCTGTTGTGTCAATTTGTTCTGAAATAAAATGGGGATCTCCCCCTGTGATGTTATGGTGAGCAGATTGCTTGTGTTTATATTGTATGTACTTGTTTGGGGCATCCTGAAGCCCTTCCTAGCTGGCCCCCAGACTAATAAGGAGTGGATGTGCCATGAATATTTAACTTTTCTAAAGTGTTAAAGACATCTGCTACAGGGAGGGGGTGGCTAAGGAGCGCATGGAGTAAGAGTAGGAGCAGGTTAATACAGCTCCGAAAATCCCTTACTAAGCGGCACATACCGGTGAGGCTGGTACTTCTAAAGGCTCCAATCTGTTGGGCAGACGTTCCGGTACCAGAGCAGCAGCATGGGAAGGACCCGAAAGTGGCAGAGCCCTGCAAAGCTGTCAGAGTTTTTTCTTCCGCGTGTAACACACAGCCAGATGGCGACCACACACAGAGTGGAAGCAGCTTACCACGGCTTCACAGCACAGCAGGACTGCAGTAAAGCACAGCAGGACCTCAGAGAGCCTTCTACAGATTTGCCTGGAGAGATGAGTGCCCAAACACTTGGAGAAAGTTTACAGAAGGCTATATCACCTGAATCCTGGACCTCAGAACCAGATAAAGGTACAGACACAGATAATGAAACTGTTACTATATCTGCCATTAAAAAACTAATTTACTCTCTACAAAACTCCTTACAAAATGCAATATACACAAATCTCCATAATTTAACAAAAGAAATCCGCACAGAAATAAAGTAATTGGGGTAACGTACAGACAAAGTAGAACGTGAACTGACGGACATTATTCAAGCACATAATGGTTTAGTGGATATTATTCAAGGCAGAGATAATGAAATTCTTAGATTAAAGAAGTTAACTGAAATGGAGGATCGCTCTAGGAGTAATAACATCAGAATCAGGGGTATACCTGAAGATATAACTTCAAACCAAATACAGGAATATCTGACAGAACTGTTTCATTGTTTTGTTCCTAATGCAGATGCACGGGACTTGATAATGGATAGGGCACACAGAATCCCTAAACCTAAAACACTGCCAGCGTCTATCCCAAGAGACATAATTGTCAGACTACACTTCTATCACTTTAAAGAAAAAATAACGCAAGCAACAAAAACCAAATTTACCACCCAAATTTCAAAATATTCAATTATATGCAGATCTGTCAGCAATAACATTGAATAAAAGAAAAGAATTCTCCCAAAGTACACAAATATTAAGAGACTATGCTGTACCATATAGATGGGGCTTTCCTTGTGCATTACTGATTTCTAAAAATAGCATACAATATATAGTTAAAACTCCAGAGGAAGCAAAACAATTAATAACAAACTGGGGACTGGATGATTCAATTAACCCTAAGACAGACTCCTCTTCCAAAAAGGCCAAACAGTTACCAACTAACTGAACAACGAAACCACAAAAACTTAACCAGGAAATAAACGGCGAAGAAAGAATTAGAAATAAATAAATGATTTTTCACTTGCATTCTTGTATGTCAAGCCTCTAATATAATAGGGATTCAGTAGCAAGCTGTAACACACCCCACAAGATAAAAGTCCTCTTAATAACAAGGGACTATTAAATCTTCGTTCTGAAATTTCTGATTCGAAGTATTGCACATTCATAATGTTTTGTTTTTGTTTTTTTTCTCTTTTCTTTTCTTTAAGTGTAGCTGTTAAGTTGACCTTGAACCATGTTGTTTATTTAAATAGCAATATTTTTAGTTTTGGAAAAGCAACAATAAAGATACTAAAAACTATGAATGTGCTAGTGTATGTAATTTTATGTTATATTTTCACACAGCCTTTCCCCTTCCTTCCTTCCCCAGTTTCACAGTCTTTCCCTTTCCCCCTTTTCCACACTTTGTTCACTCCAGCTCTCTCTGTAATTTATAGAATACATTTTATAGAAGATGGTAATTACAATTCTGTCAATTAATGCCAAAGGTTTAAACAGTCCTTTCAAAAGGAAGTATGTATGTATGGTCTATGAGGAAGCGCTTCGGCGCGAAACGCGTCAGAAGGTGCTATCAGTTGTTTTTAATTTTTGTTTTCTTTGATATTTGGATTTTATGATGACTTAATAAAACGAATGGTTTTAACACTTGGGAGTGCCGGAGTTACATACTTCCTGTTCCTGCTATATTGGCCATTGACTCCTCGGCACCGCATTTTTTCACATTTCACGTGATACAGTGGATTGAGCGTTCCTCCTTTGCACTAGTCCTTTCAAAAGATCAATGCTATGGTTAGAAGCTCAGAAACAAAAATGTGATATTTTATGCATACAAGAAACACATTTATGTCAGAAAGATACATATAGATTACAGAATAAAAACTTTATATATATATCAAGCAATAACAGAAGAGAAAAAGAAAGGAGTGGCAATAGCAGTGAAAAAACACTGTAGCCTTTCAATGTGATACTATTATTGAAGATAACCATGGAAACTGAACAATTATATACTGGTAAAACCAAAGCTACTTAAGAAACATAAAAAAGAACTTGAGGAATACTTTCAAATAAATACAACACCAGGAATTTGCCCCATAACAATTTGGTGTGCTCATAAAGCATATACAAGAGGACATTTTATAAAAATGTCTTCATATGAAGCAAAACAAAAAAGAAAACAGATGATAGAACTCATAACTAAGATAACTAAAAAAGAAAAGGAATAAACGTCAACCAACTTCTAAACTTACAAAAGAAATACAAGCACTCCAAAGTAGTAAAGCGTCTACATCTTTCGTCAAGCTGCCCACTTCCTGTTTTTGACAGGTGCCCCGCCCCTTTTTAAAGAGTCTATACCTCTCGTCAACCCGCCCCCTTCCGGTTTTTGACAGGCGGCCCAACCCCTTGGTATAGAGTCCATCTTGGCCACTATGGATGTGGAATCCCTTTATACGAACATTCCATAGGATGATGGTATTGCAGCATGCCGTTTTTTCCTACAAATAGGGAATCCACTAACAGAACCAATTACACAGCTCATACAATACATACTGACCCACAACTA
>WMED01028512.1:0-10438 GCA_019650415.1 Pipa parva | reverse complement strand
TGAACTAGGGACAGGGAGACATAGAAAGGGATGTATTATTCACTTATATACAGTTACTGTATAAGGGGCTCTACTGTTATTTTAAAGGTATATTATTGCCAGAAAAATAAGATTAATTTGTACCTTCAAACAATACATACTATTTAGTAAAGTGGATTAGCTCTGGAAAAAAAAAGATTTACTTTAGTTCTAAGAATTTATAGTTTGTGCTTGCACAGAGAATAATTTCCATGTGCCTTCTTCCCAACACAGCAGTTCAGTCTCGCTTTATGACTGAGATATACTGTAGATTGTCCTTATAACAGCAAGTTATAATCCCATTGCTTTCAGAAGATTATTGGTAATGCCAATGATTTGCTGCTAAGTAATTTTGCACAGCAGCAGAATACCCTAAACTATTCCCTATAGACTCCCACTTGGACATTCCACCCTAGGCAGTTTCCACTGGCAACTTCCAATGCCGAATATCCAAGCAGTGCATAAGGAGTTACATTGTAAGTCTAATGGAAATTGTTTAGGCTAGTTTCACACTTGCGTATTATGTGCAGTGCAAAAAAAACAAAACAAAAAAGGGCTGTATGATTCCCTATGGTGCTTACCTTGTTCTGGACACACTAGCGTATGACGCACATATGCTGTGTCCAGAACGCTGGATGTCACATGTTTCTGGCATATATATGCCGCGCACAAAGTAGCGGCCAGATAGGAAGAGCCGTCAAGGCTGAGGGAGCGCTCACACTGTCACAGGTAAGTACAATAGAAAAATACGCCAGAGCGCATAATATGTTAGTGTGAACCTAGCCTTAGGGGGTTTTGCCTTATGGGGCCATAATTAAACCATTGTTTTCATCAGTGCAGCCTGGTGAGTTTATTAGCGCAGCAATTAATGGTAAAGACCCGTGAATAGGCAAAAATCTATATACATCAATATACTGTATCTGGTGATTTTTGACTTATTTATCAAATTCCCTTGCACACCATACCCTAACAGATAAAAGTATAGTAGAAAACTAATTAGATATATCACATACCACAATCAAATAATCCAGTTCAGTTGGCACAATGGATATATGCACTGGATGCAAGGAAAATCTCTTAGCTGAAGAAATCAATACAGTCAGAAGAGCCATCCATCATCTGAACAGCATCCTCGTAACATTTGCATGACACCAGCCTTACGCAGTGGTAACAGACAAACGCAGGCTTGTTAGAAGCGCCTTCTGAATACAAATGAAGATAGAACACAATAGTTGGAAAGAATGTCAAACTATTATTATTTATTCATTCTTATATAGTGCTACTGTTTTACGCAGTGCTTTACAGAGATTCATCATTCACTTCAGTCCCTGTCCCATGGAACTTACAATCTAGTTTCCCTAATTGACATAGAGCAGGGATGTTCATTTGGTGGCCATCAGGATACAGAACTGCATCTTCTGGAATCCCTCAACGGCTAAACGCAAAGATGAGCAAAGTTGTTTGGCCAAATTTGGTACTCATTCAAACTTTGCCAGCATCTCTCCACTGAGCGCAGGGTTGTTTTCCCATTTAAGAGCGCCGAATACCGAAGAACGAACCAGTTATAATGCAAATCAACCAGCAAAAAATAGTTCTGAAACTAATGGTCCAATTACTGATGCCAAACAACCATCAACAATTAAAAGCCAACTGTCTGTGGCATGATAATGCATTTTGATGAGTAAGCCCCATAGTTTGACTGGCTGGGGAATATTACACAGTCCATTAACTGTGAATATCGATGAATCCAACAATCAGAGCTGCTTTTTACACATGCTCTGTAGAAGCCAGTGCCCCGGACACCAACTTTCTCAGCAGGGGGGTGGAGCAGAAATGCTACAAAGGCTGCCATGTATTTGTGAAATAGTACATGTGGAAGAAGCAAATTTTTAAAATTTTTAAAAATTTTTTTAGAAGAATTTAGTTGTTCATTAAGGAGCTTTGTCCTGCCAAGCACTACATTTTACTTGATAATCTGTCCCCTGGTTGCATTTCTTTATTTGAAAACCTTAGCCATGATGATATTTCATTTTACCTCTGAAGAGAAGACAATATGGCCGACTCCACACTTTAGGAATAATTCCAAATCTTATGTCTTGATTGGTGTTGCCGCTCACCACTGTATCATGCTGTGGTAAAGTTTGTATACCATATATATGCCATGCTATATAAACTACTAATAACAAATAGTGAAATTAAGCTCAATCTAAGCCATATGTGTGAAATAAAATTAAAACGAAACCCTATTTATAATAAACAGAGACCAGGTTTCCTGTAACTGATTAACCGGACTAGCTTTCAGTTTTGTTCTTCTTCTCACACACCTCATTCTCCTCTCGAGCCAAGGCCATTCAATAGACAATCTCTTCACTCAGCAACACATACCTTAGGATTTGAACTATGTTTGTAGTATTATGCAATGTCTTTTCTTACTCTCCAACTCAACTAGTCTAGGCAAGCCTCTAACTATACACTGTAACATAATAGTCGGAAGCTGTATTCCCAATCTCAGTGGTTCATGTCAGAGAAAAATTAGTCTTCTGAGGTAAATATTATCCATGAGAAAATGAGAGAACGAGAAAATATAAAGGAAGGAAGAATAAATTAGAAAAATAATTTGGCCATGGCCTTCCTCTTGCCCCAGCACACAGGGAGTTTTCAATTGACCCAATGCTCCACATGACTGTGACATCATGATGGATATGAGACTGTGACATATCCCCATGGATATGAGAAGTGGGCAGAGAGAGACTGAAGCGATGGACAGGGAATGAAAAGATTTCATGGTTGGCATCTTACAAATACAGGATATGTTGCTTTGGTAAATACTCTGTCATAGACTCAAAATTGGAGGCCCAAAGCAACTTCCTGATTTCAGAACAGGAAGTGATGATAAATGAAAGGGACCTTTCTTGCCCAAGATGTTTTGTCACTGCTTAAACAAGAGCAGTTGTAAATATATAATAAGTATCTTTTCAGTCGCTAAAGTACAGAGGTCACATAGGTTGCAGCAGTGACCCTGACTGCTGCCTCCCCAACATCCTGTTGAATTAACAACACAGTCCTGGTGTGTCTTAACATTGGGTAATATTGATTCCTGGAAAAAAACGTGGAACAAAATGGCTTCCCCCATTCTGCTAAAAACAGCTCATATTTTGCATTGTGTCCGTTGTTCTAATAAAACAAACATCATTACATTGACCCCATGCGTAAAAGAATCTTAGTTCTGCCACAACCAGAGTTATACAAGTAATTAACCTTAATTCGAAATTAATTATTACCTCCCAATAAAGAGCTCTGAGATTTTAACCTGTGAATGCATGTCACAAGTAACCCAGAATTAAAGAAAAAATATTCCTTTCGCTCAATCAAATCTCTCTTTTTTTTTAATAATGGTGTTATTTCTGAGAATAACACCGTATTTTACTGATACTGTTCTGGAAAAATGAAAAATGGATTCTGACAACAACTTTCCAAGAATTCCTATTGAAATCCCTTGTGCCACAAAAAAAAAAACCAATTCTCTAGAAAACAAAAAAAAATGACCCTCCCCCCGGGGGGCAACAATTATAATGAGGATTATTATAATGAGAAGAAGCGCGTCCACGTAATTCTTTTTACAGTGTTACAGAGAGATAATGGTAGATGCACAGATTTTTTTCTTTTCTGTTTCCTTACTGCGCCACCCGGCTTGGCGTTAATGCCTGTTCATTTATTCAGCGTTTTGACAAATTGAAACTGTAAATCCATTTTTGAAGGCCCTAATGGAAACCGTCCAGCCATTTTTCACAGAGAAGCTCGATCCAGCACGTGGCATTTCTGTTACATTTTACAGCGATTGGGACAAAAGAACAGTCTGGAAATTGCATTCGGGGCTTTATGGAAGTACAAGCATTGTATTTAATCATGTAGTCATTTATTCAGCGTTAAAAAAAAAAAAAAAAAAACATACACACAGGCAAAATATATAACCTCATTAATCTTAACAATTCCAGTAAATTTTATAGGAGGCTTATGAAACATGTGTAAATGCCACAGTGCATAGACAGTCGTCTCTGGCAATCGTCAACCGGTGAATTTACATGTTGAAACCTTTACTTTCAGAGTATTGGCATGGGATAATCTGCACGGGCAGCTGTGGCGTGTATGAATTAGATTTACTATTGTATGGAAGATCTGATATACTTTAAATGGGGTATTTATTAAAAGAACGCGGACTGCCAAAAACTGAAAATGTCTCAAAATGCCTTCGTAGTTATTAGATATTCAGGGGGTTATTCACTAAAGTCGGAATTGTTGTGTATAGGTGTGAATTCGCCAGATAAAGACAGTCACAATAGGCTGCTACTGTCGCAGTCACGTCTTTATAATGAAAATATTGTCACAGTCGCAACTTTATTATAGGAAAATCGTCGCAATTGTAACATTAAAAAATTGTCGCGATTTTATAATGGGGAAATTGTAGCGGATTTGCTATGGGAATCCGCTGTTTGTGAATTTGACCATTGAATTCGCACCTTAGTGAATAATCCCCTAAATCTGCAATTCAAAAAAAATTCTAAATTGTGTCTAGAAATTAAGTTTAATAGGAAATAGTAATATATATATATATATATATATATATATATATTTTTTTTAAATTGGACACAGGTGCTTTATTTAAAACGCTGTAGAAAAACATAGGGCTGGGTGAGGTGCATTTTTACAACATGGCTGCTATCAGTAAATAAAAAAAAGGCAGGAAGGAATAAAATTCATCAAATTAACTGCAAAGATAACATTTTTACAAGCGCTGTATTTGAATAAACGCCAAGGCAATCCAAATGGGATTTTATTTTTGCTGTTACTGGTCCTTCAAGGTCTCTTTTCAGTTCATTTACTTTGTGAAATAGTGAATGGATGTGAATTCGGACTTTCATATATAAACCTTATAGTTTTTTCCATGTAGGAACCCATGACATACATTGCACTGCTTGGGAAAAATAAATAAATACAGTCCTACAGGTGGTTCAGTCCCAGGGATTGTGGACTCAATTGCAGCCCCACCCTCTGTGCCCAATTTTTGCCTGGTATCCCTTATGCTCCCATGTTAAGGCCCCTACACAAACTGCCCAGCGGAGTAAGGGGAATAGTTTTAGTTAAGAGGGGGTCAATATTGAAACCCAAAGCTTAGCCTCAGAGACTGAGATTAGTAAACTGAAGGGGGTCAGAGACTGACCCACTCCCTTGACCTCCAACACTGAGGTGGTGGTGGTGGAGTGGAGGACTTAAATGTCCCAAAAATGTTGTCAGGGTATCTACTTACCAGCATACCTCCTGCCCGGTCCTGCGTCGACGTCCGTTGCAGTCTCCATCTTGTGCTTACACTGTTCACGTGTGACGTGTTCCTTTGGTGCGTAAATCCCCATTCATGTCTGCTCGGTGTTGTGATGCACTCAGGCGCAGTCACACCAAAGCTCCTATTTAAGACGTTCTGATGCTAACCATGGTGCCTGATTGTAGGACTCTCTGGATGTTCCTGGGTGCGCAATATTCTGTCTATGACTCTGTGTATGACCTTAGCCTGTTTCCTGACCTTGCCTGTTTCCTGACCTTAGCCTATTTCCTGACCTTAGCCTATTTCCTGACCTTGCCTGTTTCCTGACCTTGCCTGTTTCCTGACCTTAACCTATTTCCTGACCTTGGCCTATTTCCTGACCTTGCCTATTTCCTGACCTTGGCCTGTTTCCTGACCTTAGCCTATTTCCTGACCTTAGCCTATTTCCTGACCTTGCCTGTTTCCTGACCTTGCCTGTTTCCTGACCTTAGCCTATTTCCTGACCTTAGCCTGTTTCCTGACCTTGCCTATTTCCTGACCTTAGCCTGTTTCCTGACCTTAGCCTATTTCCTGACCTTGCCTGTTTCCTGACTTTTGCTCCATCCTACGTTTACGCCTACTTGCCACCAGTCTTGACCACAGCCTGTTTACTGACAATTCTTCCTGTTTCTTGTCTTGTACCTTTCTATCTGTGGACAGCAAGTCCCTGGGGCCACAACCTGAACCTTGAGCCTTGGACCTTGCTAGCTCCAAGTCCACTGTGGTCCCTATTCCTAGCAGCCTACTCCTACTCCTCCTCTTGGGTCTAAGTCCCGATACTGATAGATGTGGGCCAAATCCCTACCTTAAGGCTCCAAACCCCTAACTTGTGTTGGAGTGGGAGACATTTAAACCAAACAAAATTTCTCCCTATCCTAAGACACCTACCCGCATATGAGGTGTGGGGTCTGAGGTAGGACCCTCAGGGGGTTATTCACTAAAATCTAAATTGTTGCGTATAGGTGCAAATTTTCCAGATAAAGACAGTCGCAATAGGCTGCTACTGTCGCAGTCGCGTCTTTATAATGAAAATATTGTCGCAGTCACGACTTTGTTATGGGAAAATTGTCACAATCTTAACATTAAAAAATTGTCAAGACTTTACAATGGAGAAATTGTCGCGGATTTGCTATGGGAATCTGCTGTTTGTGAATTCGATAGTCAAATTTGCACGTTAGTGAATAATCCCCACACTCCCTTAGTATTGATGTGAGGGTCCGTGAACTGAACCTATGAAATAATATTATAACAGCAAGTCTGAAACTCCCATAGAAACTCTTAAAAATGCTAAAACTGGCCTTGAAGAAATGTAAAAAAAATAATAATTAGTGGAAATATTGTATTTATTCCTTTGTGCATTTTTTCTTATAAATAATGGGGAAACAAAAATAATTAATTTTGGCAAAAACAAAGTGAAAATATTTAAGGCAGACTTTTCCACTTTTTGTAAATATCCCATTACAACAAGCGACCTGCGGCAGCGAAGAATGAATCATGGCGGTTTCATGGCTGCGGGTGAATGTGCATTCTATTTCGACTTCGCGAGTCAGCCATGTTGTGTATATTTATAGGGTAATTACACATTGCGCAGCAGTTAAACGAAATGAGTTCAAATCATAATTGGCTTCTTTGAGAATACTTAGTTGCTTATTTGGTCTCCCTAGAAAAGAATGTGATCTCAGTGTGTCCTGCGTCTCTGACATTCCTGACATAGTTATTGCTCCAAACTTCTGTTTAGGAATTATAAATGCAATGCTTACGCTCTGGGTTGGGATGGGGGACATAACAAACAGTAAAGGCAAGTACTGTCCCTGATGTTCCATCTAGAGAACAAAACCACAAGTTCTTTGTTTCACACTGGAAAAGAATATGTTTATTGCAGGAGCCAGGATTTTAAAGGATCGCTTACATCAGGAAAAGAATTGTGCAGAGGAGGTGAAGCCAAGACTGTTTGTAGCGGTCTGAAAGGCAAATTCTAATTGGTTACTATGGGTTGCTGGACCACTGGATAGATTGCCACTGTTAATGAATTACCCTAATAGTCAAAATACCATTGGGCGTCGATTCTAATTGCTATTTGAACATGATAACGACAGAACAACCAATTTATTGGATAAAATTTGACGTAGGTTTGAGCAGGCTGCTAAAAATTGTTGGGATGTTTAAAAGACCGGTAACATCTGAGAAATAAAATTGGTATTTTGATTGGCGTGCCAGTTATTCATATACAGTAACTGCAAAAATCGTCTTTTTTTAAAGTTGCATTCTTAACCTTTCTTGATTTGTGACTTGTGACCTCATTTCATTCTGTACTTCTTTTCTGCCAGGTTTAGGGCTACCGGTTGTGCAGAATAATCATAGTGGCAGATAAGAAAACAAGCACTTGGAGCAAATTATCTCAGCTAATCCTAGCCCCTCCTCCTATTACCTCTGTACAGTCTGTTACTTGTGTGCAATATTTATATTACTAAGCAGCTTTTGACTCTGAGCTGTTTCGGCTGCTTTTCTCCAGTTTTCTCTCCGAGCTGCTTTGTACTAAGTTGAAGCAAGTGAAAGTAAATTTTAATTAGTTTCAGGAGGGAAGAGCACGCTCAGTTAGCAAGCTAAGCCCTTGGCTAAGAGATGAGGGGCTGGGATTAGCTGAGAGCCTCTCCTCTATGTGCCTGTTTTTTATTCAATTGCTCTGAATATTCTGCAAAATCAGTAAACCTAAATCTGTTATTTTAACACATGTTGTACTTAATACTAGGTGGCCCAGGGGCGGTCCTGGCCCTAGTGGCACCCTACGCCGCTCCCCCCATCCCACGACAATCCCCTGCCCCGTGCTGCCCCCCTTGCCCCGTGACAACCCCCTGCCCCACACCTCCCACTCACCTCTAACAGCATTCCAGCGACGCACCTCCTATAATGAGGTAAGTTGAATGCGACGGCACTCCTTAGATGTTCGGGTCTTGCTGGCAGCTGCCGAATACAGCCGACAAGACCCGAAGCAACCAAGGAGTGCCGTCGCATTCAACTTACCTCATTAGAGGAGGTGCGTCGCTGGAATGATGTTTGAGGTGAGTGGGGGGGGGCGCGGGGCAGAGGGGGAGGTCAAGTTTAGTGATTGGCGATGTGGGTGACAGCTCCCCTCAAATAGATTGTGCCCTGGGCCGTCGCCCACATCGCCCATCGGTAGAACCGGCCCTGAGGTGGCCAATAAATAGAAAACTATTTTATACAGGCTTTATTGTATCTTTAAGCAAGAAGGCTGTCCCTTAGTATAAAACTCTTTGCTTATTTCCACTGTATCTATATAAGGGACTGTAAGACAATATATTCATGAGAGTTTCATATTGAACAATACTGAATATATAACAACCCTGCCCCCTTGGTTTTTTTTAAACACAGGCGTTTCTACTGTACACGTTGTCCTTGTAGTGTCTGTTCTCCTTTTCTACCCTCTAAACGCAAAAATCAGATTTCTGCTGATGTCCCAAAGTGTCTTGCATGCTAAATTATTTTATATTTAATAAGGAGCTCTTCTTAGGCTAATTATAGATGATGAATGGCGCCAAGTTGGTGTTTAGACAAGGTTATGCCAATTAAGGAATTCTTAAAGCCCACAATATTCATCTTTCTTGGATTTGTATCAGCTAATTTTTAACCGGAGGCTTAGAGATGGAGATCTAAACTCTAAAGGTGTCTGATAATATGTATAACAAGCAGAAGCAAAGGTTAAGAAAGTTAAAAATCATTATTGCCTCTAAATAAAGATGTATAAAATATATGTTTATGCTGTTATCCATGCTTGTAACTAAAGTAGGTTATAAAACTTGCACACATGCTACAAAATGTCTTTAATAAGGCATTACTGCAATTCCCCAGTTTTACAGTTTATCGTTAAATGTGCTGATTAGAATGTTTAGTGCATCAGTCCAATCAGAAAGGAGCAAACGGATCCAGAAACGCTTGAAGGGGCCGGACAAACTGGTGCAAAATAAGATAGAGAGATTGCAATAGTAATGTAGATCTTTACCATTGATATAAACAGTCTGTATTTTAAGTAGTGGGTACAGGGTTGGGGTGTAGAGTTGCAGTAAAGCAGTTGATTCAGTGGCATCTGCAACTGGGATGTAGCTCTTGGGAGTCTGACCATTCTGCCACATCACTGGAAATTTACATAGATTTTTTGCCTTTCTTTGCTGGTTACTTAGCTTTTTACTTATTTCTGATTTTGGCAATTTGGATAATTAGACGCTCTTCGCTGGTTGGGCTTTTAGAGTGTTTGCTGATTACACGCTGTTCAGGTTAGTTTAAACTTGTTGCTTCATTATACGTCAAAGCTCGCAAAATGACTCCATTTCGTCCACAAGATCTTTTCAATCTGAATTATTAAAAAAATTTTTTTTAATAAATAGACAAAAAATCTGAAATTTTTAAATTTACATTTGTGACTTGTATTGTTTTGTGTTCATTCCTATTACAATCTCTTTTAAGAAAGATTTGATTTTAAATCAGTTATTTTTCCCCTCCTCGCATTTGATTGGACTTTGCATTGTGTCAATTTTAATCAGCTGCGGTTACACTGAACATTCTAATCAGCTGTGGTTACACTGAACATTCTAATCAGCTGCGGTTACACTGAACATTCTAATCAGCTGCGGTTACACTGAACATTCTAATCAGCTGCGGTTACACTGAACATTCTAATCAGCTGCGGTTACACTGAACATTCTAATCAGCTGCGGTTACACTGAACATTCTAATCAGCTGCGGTTACACTGAACATTCTAATCAGCTGCGGTTACACTGAACAGTCTAATCAGCACATCTGAGTGTTAGATTAAAAAAATACCCCATCAAAGATGTTTTTTTTTTTAATGAAAATATTTAGTTTATAAATATATACAAACATATATAAAAATGTATGTATAAATATAGAATATATCGTATATGCCGGCGTATAAGATGACTTTTTCACCCCCGAAACTCATTTGAAAAGTTGGAGGGTCGTCTTATACACCGGCTGTCCCTCTCCATTCCTCCTCCGTTGCCGGCTGTCTGCTGTTCTCTAGTGCTGAG
>WMED01028509.1:0-10438 GCA_019650415.1 Pipa parva | reverse complement strand
GGAAACAAGAGATGAGGGGCCAACCAGGAAACAAGAGATGAGGGTCCCATAAGAAAACAAAAGATGAGGGGCCCACCTGGAAACAAGAGATCAGGGACCCACCAGGAAGCAAGAGATCAGGGACCGACTGGGAAGCAAGAGATGATGGGCCCACTGGGAAACAAGAGATCAGGGACCCAAAGGGAAACAAGAGATCTGGGACCCACTGGGAAGCAAGAGATCAGGGGCCCACCAGGAAACAAGAGATCAGGGACCCACTGGGAAGCAAGAGATTAGGGACCCACTGGTAAGCAAGAGTTCAGGAACCCACTGGGAAGCAAAAGATCAGGGGCCCACTGTGAAACAAGAGATCAGGGGCCCACCTGGAAACAAATGATCAGGAGCCCACTAGGAAACAAATGATCAGGAGCCCTCTAAGCAAAACATTTTTTCTTGTCTCTTCATTCCCCTCTTCAATCCCTATATTTCATTTGTGTCCTACCTCTTTTTTGTCAATAAACCTTTACCTTCTTTACAATACCCTCTGGAATATGCTGTTCCATGCCATGATAGTGCAGTTTGAAACTCCAGGAGGACCCATAGAGGACCCACAGAGGACCACCCAAAGTTTTGCCTGTGTCCTGCTTGGCCAGTCTAACACTGGTTATTGTCATACTGGGGAACCTCTGTCTAGCCTAGGCCCTGGAGCTATGACCAGCTGGGGGAGTTAATGATGCGATTTGCATCATTTTGCGGTTTTGGTCCAATTGCCCAAAAGCCAATGTGTTATGTTTGGGGCCTGAATTTGGGTAAGATTTGGCCTGGAGGGCCTGGAGTTTAGGTGGGGAGGAGCTTGGCTACTTGCACTTCAGGTATTTCTGGAAAACTTGCTTTGCAAACCTGTAGTCTCTGGGTAGAACACGGCAAGTTTACAGGACTGGTTATTATATATTAGGACATAACTCTTTCTGGTTAATCAATCATATAAAAGCACAGTGTATATGTAAGCATTACTGTCATTTGTAACAAAGGAACATCTTAACACTCAGATCAGCAAAATTCTCATTTATTTTGCACATACTGCAAGGCCCATAATTAAGGCTTTACAAGTTTGGAACAGGTATTTTCCCTTTGTCTTGACAAATAAAACAAACTATTGTTTTGTGCTTCCTTGTCATGAAGACACTATGATGCTTGCATAAACATTTCATTTCTTACCAAAAAGTTGATTGACAAGTATCCATTATTCTATCTGTAAAAATATCTATATTCTTTACCGATTATATTAAACAATTCATTTTTAATAAATTTTGTATTTTTTTTTTTAAACGTCTTTGCAACATCGCAATGCCATTTTTATGGTTAAGTCCAAGGCCTGGAATTTGAACCTTTATTTCATATAAATATCCCATGCAAAAAATATGTAACAGAGTGGCACTGAGGTTGTCATATGGCTTAGTGCTCTCTGTGCTGAGATTCATGGCAATCAACCACAGAACTTTGTCTACACGGCCACGTCTGTAACAGTACATGTGTTTTTTTGTGTTCAAATGCAAGAATTCATAAAGAAAACATGACTGACAATGTATTAGAGCCTTTATTCTCTACTTTTCCAGTCCTTAAGTAACAAGACTTTCTTTATGTCACAAGTCATAACAATGTCTCAACTCGTTCCCAGGGAGGACACTCATAGAGAACATCTTCCACAAAGCCAGTCTCATTGTACCACTGCTCTACCACAGGCTCCTCTTTAACCTGTTCCCAAGTCTGCTGTGGTTCTGAGGGCAGGTACCAGTGATTATCCATTATGGGAGGATCCTGCTGGTTTATGTCCACTCCTGAAGTGCTATTAATGGCGGCATTCAAACTAGAGGATGCTAGTTCCCCTTCCCAGCACATTGATATTAAGGCTGTCTGTAAATCCAGATCATCAAAGTTGCTACCTTGCAGTGGGTCTTCAGTAACAAACAGGGTGTCCCCATGCCGTTCTGGGACTCTAAGTGCTGGCAAAACTGGACTGGGTTTTTCATATTTGCGAGACTGCTTGTGTCTTCTAGAAATATGCTGCACATGATGACTAATGGGTCTTGCACCTGATTGGAAAGGATGGTGAGCTATTGCCTTGTTGCACCGAGGAGGATCAAGATGTGAAGAGGGCATTCGTCTCCTCTTCAGTACCCCATTAACAAACATATCAGCATAGCGTGGATCCATCTGCCAGAAACCTCCCTTTCCTGGCTCATCCTTGCCTCTTGGTACCTTCATGAAGCACTTGTTCAGGGAAAGGTTGTGACGGATAGAGTTCTGAAATAAAGAAGAATGAAACAGTTTCAGTGTTGGCTGCACCAAAATTGTAAATTGGGAGTGCTGGGAACCAGGCAACACCAATAGTGAAAATCAGCAATTAGCTATATTTATTGTGTTGCTCAGGTACAATTCTTTATATATCCAAGTTACACTGCTAACTTCCCAGTTACATTGTTAAGTTCCCAGTTACATTGTTAAGTGCCCAGTAGGATAGTTGTATTGGTCAGTATTCAGATCTCTACATGTGACTGGATGGCTGCATTGTCTATGTTTGGTCAGCTGCCTGATGCCCTTAGAGAAATACTCCCAGGTCCCCTGTTGTGGCCCTGCCTGTCGGTGCTATATCCAGTGGTTGCCAAAAATGTTATGTCTTAGGCTTCAGTTATATCATGTCATTGTCAACTTTACTGTGGATAAAAGACCCCATAAAACACAGAGTGAAGTTATTTCATGTAAATAAAAATATGATAATTATATTTAAGTGTAATAAAATATAAATGTATCTCTGCCATCCGAGCACAACACACCAGCAACACAATCACAACTTACACTATAATTACATGCATAAGCATATTTGGGAAAACAATAATAAGTCATAATAAACTCTTTTATTTCCCTTCCTCCCATCCCCCTCCTCCTCTCCTCTAGCTCAAGTGTCTCTTTCTAGCAAACAGCAGAAGAGTCCATTGTGCAGCTGTCTCTGAGTTCAGGTAGCAAATGCTTGACCACAGACAGACACCTGGCAGGGACCTCTACTGAAAAAGATGGTTCCCATGAATAATTCAAGGCATCACAGACAGGAGAGCTGTCCCATGAGATAATACAGGCAGGCAGCAGAAAGGAATGATGGGGGTTCCCTCCAGCCATGCACACAAAATGTCCAAGAAACTCTAGTATGTATGTGACTAATACAACCTGAAATAGTCTTTCAAAGTTCTGTATAAAGAAAGAGTCTGTCTAAGCTATATTCACTAACAGTTGTAATAGTATTCATGAAGTGTACCCTATATCACAATGGCAGAGAAATGGCCACTCTATGCAGATGTGGGTTATGTACACAGCACCCTAGGCTGCAGCCTAAAGACCTAATTGATGAAGAGACCTAACTACTGTCCTTTGCCATTAAATCAATGTTATTATTTATACAGTTGAAGAAACGTTGTATAATAACCACCTATCTGCCTAGGGCCCCACTGCTTCTTAATCCAATGACGGGAAGACTACCCCAAACTTTTGTGTATTGAGGGCCTAACCAAACCTCTTAATATAGTCAGATGACTTATACCAGGGACATTTTTTTAGAACTCTATACAGGGCTGCCATCAGAAATCTACAGATTCTATACGAATCTACAGAAAAGCTGTACTTTTTACTCTATTCAATTGTTAGTTTGTGCCCTGTGGAGTAGGAATCTGCATAACTGGTCTGTTGTCCTGTGGAGCAGGAATCTGCATAACTGGTCTGTTGTCCTGTGGAGTAGGAATCTGCATAACTGGTCTGTTGTCTCCTATAAGAGTTATATTTTTCCCCTTGATGAATATTTCACTTAGTGTGATATACCACAGAGAGGTTGATATAATGCTGTTATCAGCAACATACACAGTGACATAATCATTTGGGTTGGACAAACTCCATCCCTGCCAGTAGTATACAATAGAGTTTATGGTACATTTCTAGACTATTTTATTTTAGTTTTTGAAACTGTGCCACTTTAAAACTTTCAGGATGGCATACTGTCTGTCCACCTTGTAGCTTGTAGAGGCTTGCCCCACTGTGAGTGGCACCAAAACTAAACTTATTTAACCATGTTAGTAACTACAGCAAATAGGGCAGCCCGGATTCTTTTATTACACAGTTTTGCCACTGGTGATTTCTAGTTTTATCACTCTGGGTAACTGACACCAGTGACAATTATTTCCATGTGATTTCCCAGCATGATTTACACTGACATTAACGTTACATGATCTCTATTATGGTGAGGTGTGACATCACCCCTACTTAACAAAACAAAATTAATGTCTCCTAGCTTCTGTTACCTTAAATTCTTTCTCTAGATCCCACCCACCATCAGAAGAGGTCAACTCATATCACTGACCTTCAGCCTCTTGGTCTACCCAACTTCCCGCATAACCATGCTGGCACCTGTTCCTATCACAACATATATTATATGCACACTGCAAACATTGTAAATATTCCAAAGAGTAACGCTTGCTTTTGGCTTACATACTGGTTGAACAGTTCATTTTTTATTCAACTGAACATTGCACTCTCTGTTGGAGTTCCAGACAGTCCTTTAGAACATGTTGCCATCAATCAAACTAAAAGGAGAATAGATCCCCGAAATGTCCAATCAGGTTGTTCTAGAACCTCAAAAATTATATTTTTTGGGACCTTAAATTCAATTTGTTTTCACGACTAACCTTATTATGTTATTCCATTCTTGTAATATTAAGGTCTTTTTCACAATCGCAAGCTTTGTGCAAGTCTCTCAGGCCAACTACTGAAGAAGGGAGGTTCTGCCCCTGAAACGTTGTGCACTATGTGAATATTCTGCCTTAATAAACTAAGCATTCTCCAGCCCGGATGGTTCCACAATCTTTACTTAATGTGTGTAAGTTAGCTAACTATGTCAGGACTGTTCCTGTTCAGATGCAAGTGCACTACATTACATTGTTCTCTATGAAAATAGTACTCATATGTTAAAATTACACAATCTGAATCACACTTGTAGGTGTGATTCTACTAGTTAATCTGGCACCCATTTATCCTTATGGATGGAAAGGAATTGTATGATATATGGATATTTAATGCGGTGTAATATGACATTATTTCCAATGAAATTGCATCCTATAGTCACATACTGCAATCCAATTTTTCCAAGGTATGTGACTGTGGATCTAACAGACAATAAATAATTGGGCTATAACTATTTGGGGAAATCATTCAGGTAACAACCATTAAAGCTTGGTGGATTTTTGTATTTACTTTTAGTTTTAACTTAAGCCACACACATACACATGTATATACAGTATACATACTGTACACTTCAGAAAGCCAGAATAATATTTCCAGGTTATTTTAAGGTTGATTACTCATACTCATTCTTACCTGCCAGCTGGGGTCAGCGTGTCGGTAATAGCAAAAGTTCTGGGTAATCCAGTTGTATATGGCCGAGAGAGTGAGCTTACGCTGCTGGCTGGCTTCCATAGCCATGCAGATAAGGCTAGCATAGGAATATGGTGGTTTAACATTAGCATTGGTCCTATAATCCACTTCCTGTACAGGATTGGAGGATGCAGTTGGCAGAGAGGGCCAGGCAGCAGGAGTAAGTACAGATATCTGTTTTCCTTGGCGAGGAGCCTGACAGGAAGCTGTATCACCTGCTGGAGGACTGCAGGGTCCTTGAGATGCACAGGGAAGTGGTGGGCGACTGTTGGCGATAGAAGATAAGTCTGTGCTCAGGATAGAGAAATCCTGTAGCCACTGAAGGTTGGTAAGACTATCATCCTCTCGGACACGGTCACTTTCTGTGGATATAGGGCTTCGCTGAGGATCAGAAAGGACTGGCATGGTTCTGGGGAAGAAGATGAACAGGCTCTGAAGGAAGAGAACAAAAAATGCAAATTATTCAATATGGCTGTAGCTGATTATGGTGTGATCAAGGTGGGCACTAGCATTGTCTTTATGGGGTTTTTAGAAACAGCACTTTACTGTCAAAGAATTTCTGCCATTTTGTTTGTTCGAGAGTCATGTGTCTATTCTGTACAGTATTTGGTACATCCTTGTTTAGAGGCTTATGAGGAGTGCTCTTAGCATGCTGGGTTAGGCTGGTTGTCTTTAATTTGTGTGTTTGTGCATTATTTATAGAGGGTAGCCAGTAAATGGTGTAGTGCTATGGGACACAGCAAAATATACAGTTTGGAAAATAAATTAGTTTTATGGCCAAAAGCCTTTCAATATCAATTAAGGGGGTTGTATCTGTACCAATTACCCTCAGGTTTATGTAAATATCCCTTCAATTTACATTGTAAGTTGTATGTGGCAAGGACCCATCCTCTTGTCTCAGTAATTGCCTGGCATGTTAACAAAATGTATCCTCAAGACTCTGTGATTATAATTTACTTCAATAGTATTATAATAAGCAGTCTACTCATGTCTCTAGTATAACTGTATTATTAAACGGTTCAGTACTGGGTAACCTACAGGTACTTGGACCAGAAACAATCCCATTTACACTCATTTCAGCAGAGAAACTGTTTAACAGATTCTACTGTAAAAGGAAACTGTGTAATTTGAATTGAAATAAGTAATATTTGTCTCCAGTATTATTGCATTTCTTAGAACTGAAATCCTGTTTTTTATTACTTTGTTTTTTCTTGCACAGCTGTTGATGGACCAGTAACCCAAGAAAAAGAAAGATTCCCATTTGGATTGTCAATGGCAGTTATTCCTACATAGTTACTCGTTCAAAATTTCTGATTTTCTATTGCTTTGTGGTTGTATTTCTTTTTACCAAATCCAGCCATCTTTTATCTGCTTACATAAAAATATCCACACTCAGTCCTATTTTATTCAGAAGAAGCTTTAGGGAAAATATATTTGGGAAAAGCAAGTTCAGGAAAACAAATGAATTTTAAAAATGAAGTAGCATAGTTTCTAGAAAAGTCTCAGAAAGGTATAGGTACTTTCAAAGAATGATCTAGAGCTGTATAAAACAGTGTGTGATTAATGCAAATTTTCTGCTAGCAACCTTTATGCACAGTAAGAAAAGATTTACCTTGTTTATAAATATCATATACTTTTCCTTATATGCCAACATTCTCCTATATAGAGGGCGGCATAAATGCGGATATTAATTCATACTTGCAACAGGTGTATTTCATAACTGTACCTCATTTAAAAAAGGTAATGCAAAATTGGAATCCTGTTCAGCATTATTATGTATTTGTTGTTAATAATATATGACATATTCTTGCTTTTTTCTGATAATTCACCATATAAGGGGTGCAAGTTGTTTCAATAAAGTCTTCTCCATTTGTAGTGTAAAGGCAAGTAATATGTTTATTTGCAGTGGAGCAGTACAGGTTTGTGCAGGGCTCTTTTGCCTTGTTTGACATACTAATCCCCATTTACCTGCCTCTTGCCTAATGACTGTAAATATAACAAAATTATTGTCCCCTACGGACCCAAAGTATTGTCACCTCCCCATAGGTGTCTCCCTAGTGCCTGTTTGTTCTGCTGTGCTCAGAACAAAGTGTTAGGTCTGTCTGCTTGCATGGCGTGTTCCAAGGAGTACCACTAATTAACTATTGCGATGCTATAAACTTTCTGGAAGCCTAGGGTCCTACAGACTTGGTGTAAAAGCAAAAGCTCTACCCTTTAATAATAATCATTTTCATATATTTAGTTAAATAGAAAGTATGAAGTCCAGAGATCACAATTTAATGTATACACAGAACATTACTTCTCTACATATTCTGTTCTACAGAAACCAGTGTAAACAGTTGATTAACTGGACAAAACAATAAGCCTCCAATTAACATGACTTCTAAAAATGACACCCTCTGCATGCAGTGGAATTTACCTAAGAAGGAGCAGAATCTATGCAAGGTTATTGATACAGCGAAGTGTCTAAGACAGACAGAACTGCCGATGAAAATACATTCTTAATGGAGCAATAGAGGCATATTGTTAATAGTGTATAATATCATAAGTCTCTTCAACAGGTAGTCTTTTATATCTTATATGGAACATCCTCATGTGTTCATTAAAATCAGATCATAATTTTTATTTCGCACTCATGTCATTAAACCATTCTAGAATGTAAACAAACCTAGCATTGTCCTGTTAGTAATCGCAAAGTTACAGTGCCTAACAATGAAATCCAGCATAGTCTAGTGCTCTGAATATCACAGGATGGTATGGCATGAGAAAGAAGCACAGAACTATGCGTTGGTTAAGGCAGGAGTCTAATAAGGTAAGGATTGTTTTGATGTTGTGATGTCATAGTCTAAAATTATAATATCCACTGTATGAGATATGAAAATCTCAGCAATCTCATACCACTGAAACACAGAACTGATTACCATGATTTTTAACCCTAAATTAGCAGGTCATTCCAGATTGGAAAAAGCTGAAACACTCCCCAAAGTAACATTTTATTTTATATATCCAGTCACACTGCACTGAGATACATATCCAACTTAGGTAGAGCCTTCCGTGGTTATCAGGTGGTAGAATATTAAACCACATGACAGGGAAGCCCATTTTCTGTCTGAGTCTGCCCTGATAATCTTGAATTTGTAAGTTCACACTGAATGACATACAGACATATAAGGATATGATAAGTAAAACAGAAATCCCAGCACTGTTTAAGCTTGAGATGGTCACTTGGGCAAGAGCAACCCTATGTGGCACAGAAGAAGGGTCCTGGTTTGTACTGTCCTGATTATATGCTGGACACAGATAAACTGCAGTGTACAGAAGCCTTAGGAACATATGCTGTGTAGTAAGTTAAGGAACACTATCCTAGCCTACATATCAGTCAGAGGGAACCGTTTTGCCTGCAGGATGAATAAAGGAGGAGAGAAACTGAAGGAGTTATTCACTAAGGTGCGAATTTAACTGTTGAATTCTCAAACAGCGGATTCCCATAGCAATTCCCTGACTATTTCCCCATTTTAAAAGTCGCGACAATTTTTTTTTTAAAGTTAAAATTGCAACAGTTTTCCCATAATAAAGTCGTAACTGCGACAATACTCTCATTGTAAAGACGCGACTACGACAATATTCTCATTCTGAAGACGCGACTGCGACAGTAGCAGCCTATTGCAACTGTCTTTAACCGGCAAATTCACACCAATACGCAACAATTCGGACTTTCGTGAATAAACTCCTGAATCTCTTTAGTGTGGATGATGCCAAGTACTGAAATGGCTTTACTACACAGACATAATAAAGAGGACATACACATTCACACTGATACATGCACTTCTCCTAACAATAACATTTTCTATTATATTTCTATATTATATATATTTATATCATTGCTGTTTACATGTGTAAAGCAGAGATGTCCCCATAATAAATGCATCTGTGAGCATCCTCAGCATAGGGCATGCTTTTTACTAATAGCTGGTCCATGTCTAACAAACAGTGCACTTCAATAAGAAGTCACTAGGCAGGATACACATACAATCTGATTATTTTCTTTACCCATGATAGAGAAATAACAAGTTTATTCTGTATCTCACCTCTCCTTGCTGAGAGTCTCCCTCTCTAGCCTCCAACTCAATGGACCTGGCCGATGGGAGCTACGAGCAGTACAGAGATAGACCGACACAGTTCCCTGAGCTGGTAAACCATTACCTCTGAGGTCCCAGGGGGATGGAAGCCCTATAAACAGATCTCCCGTATTTGATTGGCCTTCGGTTGCCTGGTATCCGTTTTCCTGGCTAGCCAATAAGATGAAGGGAATATAATAGCTGCAACTGTAATGGGATTGTCGAGAAACGCCCCCTGCTGTTCTGTGCAGGGGAAGTCATGCTTTCCTGGTCCTGTGGAATGTAATAGTTGCTGTTCTGTTTTCTATAGGGGGAGGAGGTCTGAATCATTAACCAGTAAAGAGAGAAAACAGAACTGGATCAAACAGTTTTCTTTTATATTTCCATAACCCACCCTTATTCCCCATTCCACCACACCAAATAAATACAATACAATAGCAAGGGAATAACTGTGTGTGAATGCTGGTGTGATACCTGGCATAAATATGGGTAAAGCACACTGTCGAATTCACAAACAGCGGATTCCCATAGCAAATCCATGACAATGTCCCCGTTGTAAAGTCGGGACAATTTTTTTATGTTAATATTGCAACAATTTTTCCATAATAAAGTCGCGACTGCGACAATATTCTCATTACAAAAACGCAACTGCAACAGTAACAGCCTATTGCGACTGTCTTGATCTGGCAAATTCACACACATTCGCAACAATTTGGACTTTAGTGAATAACCCCCTCAAAGTCACACCACCTTCCAGAGTTTAATTGTTATTTTAATTTTTTCCCTTGCAGACTGAGTAGGGTGTGATTTTTTTTCTATATTATTTTGTCTTAGGTTAGGGAATAATTATTACTACTGTAGTGCCTATG
>WMED01028508.1:0-10438 GCA_019650415.1 Pipa parva | reverse complement strand
GATAGATAGAGATAGACAGACAGATAGATACAGATAGGTTAAAATACAATAAAAAGTAAAACAGGAAGATGATAGAGTTTAATATTTGTACACTATGTAACCTGCTGCTGCAAAAAAAAAAAAAAACAACAGACCAAAAAAAAGCCAAAAAAGCTTTTTTATACAAAATACCATATACTTCAATGTGAGATCTACAAATCTCTGTAAAACAGACTAACCTCTCCCTCCTTTCATTCAGCAGATTGTTCCTAAACATAGCATTGAGGTCACTGCCCATCTGAATGAAAACAGATTATCCCGTTAAAAGCTTTCACTCCATGTCAAGCAGTAATTTGATTCTGTATTCTTGAAATTAAACATTTATTGTATCACGGACTTTAACTAAAATGTGCTGCGACAGTCCAAGATTGCCACCTCTTTCTATTTAAAATGAGAGTACACTATGCAGTGGCATTTAGGCATACCTAATGGGTTTAACTGATAGCTGTATATTATCCTGCCTAATTTAGCAACATCACAGATGATTCTAATAATTAACAGACATAAAAACAGGAGGCAATGATGCAATAACCTGATTACACTTGCACAGTGAACTTGACACTGTGCATTACAGATGAATCTAGGCATGGGAATAATTTCACATTTAAGCAAAAAGCCACACCGAATACCCAGTGAACTAAAAATACCATCCGAGTTATAGAACAGCTTTAGCTTCCTGTA
Source organism: Pipa parva (assembly GCA_019650415.1). Taxonomy (NCBI): domain Eukaryota; kingdom Metazoa; phylum Chordata; class Amphibia; order Anura; family Pipidae; genus Pipa; species Pipa parva. Next base: position 9,718 of record WMED01028508.1, on the reverse strand, counting down.
TCTATATTTGACTGAGTTCATAAGTTCAAAGAGGGATTATATTTAGACTAATCTTCGCAAGGAGAATTACATCTTTAGAATGAAATATGAAATGTAAAATCATCCATCATAAAGAAATATTACTTAAAGTGTAAGTAAAGTTATTGACCAAACTATACATATATATTATATTTATAATGTAGAAACATCAACTTAAACATTGAAAATTAGAAAACGATTTTGTGTTTTTGAGTTCTCACCTCTTAATCAAGCAGCCTTTCTTCTCCAGCATTAACATGTATAGTGCCCAGAAGTCACCTCCCTCTAATGAAGTCCCACAATAACTCATTCTGCTAGTGCATGTTTAGTAATCTGATACTTTCCTTTCACTGCTACAAGCCCTGCAGCATTGAATTCCGACCAGACAGTGTCAGTTTTTAAGAAAGAGAATGTGAGAGGGGTGGGGGTGTGGATTCATACTCTACAGGAAGGAGGAATATTTTACAGAGGGATAACAAGTGCTGCAGAGTGAAAAGGTGAGTAGGATTTCATTAATCATTTTTCCACTTTACAATACATTAATGGGACAACCTTTATAAATAGTGTTTACTTACACTATAAATGAAAAAATATATTATTTTACAAAAAAGCTCCATGCAGTAAATGTTGTCCTTTTAACTTCTGAATGCCCAAACACCATAGAATGCCAATAATGTGGCAGTGAGTAAATTCCATCAGAGTGGCAGGTAGGCTTCAGCTAGTTGCACTTCCAGGGCAGATGGAGCAACATGAATTGATGTCACAGAAGACAGTACACTCTACAATTGTTACTAAAAGAGATGGATCCTTCCACTGCACCTCAGAAATATCACGAATAATAACCACTACTAATAGCACATGAAGAGGCAGTCTGTTTCGCCATGCCAGTACTGTTCTCTTTCATATATAGTTGTTCCATTTACACATTTTATTACATTATACATTCAAGTTTCTCATGTTCTCTCAGACTACTACCCCTTGCAGTTCTTTTTCATCACATATTAGTCTTGGCTAATACACAGTACTAATTAAATGATGCAGACAGTCTCACAAATAGTGAGCCAATACTAATTATGTAGCACAGTTTATAGGGGTTGGCCAAGAAAACAGAAATGCAGATCTATTTAGTATTCATCAAAACCCTTTACTGTACAATGGATACCTAAAAACAAAAAAATGGAAGATTCTATGCTGGGCTTGGGAAAGCAGAGAGAAGACCCGAGAATTGAGAATATGCCCTATGGTAATTCTTGTCATTTGTATATGATGGGACTATTTTGTGTGAATCACTAAAAATGCCCAACATCTCCTTTCTACATTGTCCTTTAGTATTATTGACCAGGTAAAGTTAGTAAATTATAGGTTGAAAAATGTTGCTGCTTGAAGTCTACAACCCAGGGTGTTTTCATGGGAATCAGAACTGATAATCACTTAATAAACACATGTTATTCTATTATAGTATTTTGACCTAGAAGGTAATTTTATTAATATATTGTTTATCATTTCTTATCCTAATCACTCTCGTACCAATTACCTTTCCTTTTCTAATTATATGTTTATATTGTTTCAGTACAGTTAATTCAAATAAATTTGAATTAAAATTATGTTAAAATCTACTAGGCAAATTAACCCTATTATTATAATTTATCATTTAAATCGATGGTATCAGGCCCTGAACTATATACGAGGCTCCATTGTCAATGCAAGTCCAGCACTGATTACTAACTTCTTCTTTTACCCAATACATGTCAGCATTCCTTAAAATGTACATACTTATTTGCAAAAATAAATGATCATTCATTCTGATTCTTTTTTTTGACAAATTACCCAAAAATCAGACCGTTTGTAAACTGTGAATGATAAGAAACAATTACCCATGATAAATCACACATGCATCTAAACACTATTAGCTAGCATGTGCAACACATGTCCCAGGCACACTCACTGCTAGTGTGCTGTTTGCTTATGTTATTTCCTTTACTCTTGTTAAGTCTTTTAGATGTGGTCAGACTCAAGCCGGCTTTCCAAATTCCCAGTTTGCTATTAGCCTATAAGTAATGCTGAATCATTCAAACTTGGCTACCACAGAATCTGCTGTTTACTGATATTATAGACTGAATGAGTTAAAAAGAGTCATGCAGTATGGATATTGTTTGGAACAGCAGTTAATTCACCATCCCATTTAACACCTACTCTACCGAAGGCTGGATAAATGGACATATTTCCACTGGCATCACAAGGCGTGCAGAGACTTACCTAAGGGTATGATGTTTTACCTTCCTGTTATCTATGCTGTGTTTTAGGAAACGAATCTCATTAAAATAATACACAAAGTAATAATATCGCTAACATGTACAATGTTCAGACTGAACATATGTCACTATGTTCACAAATCTAATGTGTGAAAGCATCCAAGATGAACAGGGAGTGAGAAGCCTGCTAGTGGCTTTCACATCTCATTCACACTTTTAATCTCATTTGATGATCCATTAACACCAACAGTCATACATCTAAATTAATCTAATTGACGTACAATCATTAAGTAAATGATTACAAATGTAACTACTGTGTACTCAAGTGAAGGATGTGCAGAGGACAGTAGTATTTAAATAATGCACCAATGGCAGTTCTGGAAAGTGAATTTGTTCTTCTCCACTTTTTTAAATTTATCACATTGGGGGTATGTACAAAGCAGTATGCCCTTCCTGATATAGCACCTATGTCCAGCTAGATTACACCTGAAAACCTATAATAAGGGCCAAGGATATCTTTATAGATGATCAGTCTGCAGTTTACCTAGTTGAAATAAACCACAATTATGGCATAAAATGAGACAGAGGTTCAAAATGTCCCAGTAGTTAAAGTGTACCTGTCACCTCAAAACTCTAATGCTAAATTAGGTAAATGCTTAAAAGAACAGAGTTTCCTGAACATAGGGAAAGTGTCAGACTGGCCCACCAAGACACAGGGAAATATGCAGGTAGAGCCAGGAGTCAGGGGGCCCTCTGAGAAGCTGTATCATGATAGCATTTCCCTGAAGATTATGTAAAGAATGCAAGGGTTTGGAGACTATAAAGAAAAATAAAATCATAAGGACTGAAAAATCTGAAGATACAAGAAGAATGTATTTATTTGAATGGGCCCCGTCATGATGTCTTGATTCTTGGTGGGCACCAGCAAGTCAGTACAACACTGTACCCATATAATCATATAATATAATGAGAAGTGAATTAAACTGCACATTAGAACCTGCCCTCCAGGCTGCTATACTTTAGGATGATAATATATAATCTATGTATACAAAAGAGTATTTTTCTGTATTACTATTCAATATTCATACATTTATGAATAAATATCTCTTCATTTTCAGAATATGTCCCCAGTGCTCAATTTGAGTCACCAAAACCCCATTATTCAACCTACAGCACTGAGAGCAGCTCTGTGTAGCTACCCCTATCAATATTAATATGGCAGCAAGTCCCCAACTTTTCCAAAAAGTGGGCTACACATATATAACAGCATGGCTTTATCTAGCCAGCATAAGGTTAAAAAAATCCTTTGAATCCTTCTCTGAATTATACTACTCTCCGTCTCCCCATTAGCCTGAAGCCAGGAAAGACCTTATAGCATGACATAACTCTATCTGGCAGCTGACCTGGTTCTGTTTTTCTACATTAAAAGGCTTTTTATTTAGACAAGACATACACACATATATTTTTCATTGAGACAGTAGATCACTAAGTCTGTAAATTCCTCAGCCACTATTTTTACCTAACTGTATATATTTATCCTAATATCTATATATGGTGAAGCCAGACTACGGTTGACAATCATGTTATTACTCCTGTCTTGTGACACAGCTCTTCTTCCAGTTTAGAAAAGAATCAGCATTTAAACATTTCCCTATTTTGCCTGTTACACCAGGGAATTGATTTGCAGAGGTAAATATTCTTTTACCATATAAAAATACTTAGCTGATTCAACAAAGGCTGAAGTAGCTCATAGAGTAGCAAGTCTGCCACAAAACTAACTTTTCAGCACTGCATATTTATCAAACATGATTGCTGCACTATTTTTGCTAAAATTGCACCCAACAATTTTATGAATCGGTCCACATTTAGATACAAGATCAAGGGGATTCACTGACAGCTAAAGTGTTGCATATATCAAATGTTTCTCAAATAGAAGTCTACTAGGCTGTTCTCTATCAGGCAGGCTCCACTGCTTTATAAACAACTGCAGAACTCATCCACATTCAATAACACTCAAGACCAGTGAAGAAAAATAATTTCTCTTTGATTTTTTTTTATTTTATAGGTGGCAAGTGGTGGAGCATTAGAGGTGGATCAAGATCCAGTGGATTACATCAGAGAGACTGGATTGAGATATTCCAGGAAAAAAGACACATTTACATTTTACAAAGCTGGTATTTGAATAACTACCTTGCCAATACATTTGGAAATGTATGTTTTCCTGGTGTTATTGGTCCTTTAAGTAACATCTGATCATTTTAAGGTAAGATAAATAAAGGTATCAAAATGTTAAAATTCATCAAGTAAAATAGAAGAAAGGAAGATATATTTTTTAAAAAACATGCTTCAGGCAAACTGAAAAATTTGTAATGATTTGCAAGACAGTGAACTTTGTATTGGAAAATCAAGCAGGTTGTGTTAATTACCTTTCCTAATATAGCCCATGAAAGTAAAGTCTAGAAACTGACCAATCTCTCTAATTGTATTCCCTGATAACTATTGGTTGTACAAATATGGTTCAAATAATTAGACAAAGTACCAAAACAGCATAAAGTAAGATCTGCTCTTACCAAACCACTAATCATTGGGACAAAATGTGTAAGTGGATTAGCTATCAAATCTGGCAATTGTTGTAGCTCTTGGAACCATGAAGAGGCACTGCTGGACAAAGACTGAACAAAGACAACCATAAATCCCACTTGTGTTTCATTAGTAAAGAACTTCTGCTTGTGAATTCTATCAAAAGTCAAGGGGAAAGAAGCTGGCATTTATAGGGCTCATCAGTTAAAAAAAACAAACAAAAAAGTTTACGTACAGAAGGAATACTACCATTGCACAGTCTATATAAACAACGACAGTCACCAATTCAAACAATGAAATCATACACAAATATCATTGCAATTACAAAAATCCAACAAAACATAAATTGACAAAATGCAAGTAATAAATGAAATGCCTTAAAGGATTGTACTTCCATATTATTTAACCAACCATACCTCAATTGATTTGATGGAGCTGGCACAGGGGAAAGAGAATCCACCACTATGGGGAGAATGGTAGAAATTTTGAGGAGATTCTTCATGGAATGGGATACTAGGGGAGATCCCAATACACCCCACAAGCAGGATTTATATAGTTTGGAGTGGACACAGGGAAATGGGATACAGTTTGCCCAGAAAGGAACAGGCAAACATGGGACCAGGGTGGCCCTCAGCAGAAAGAGAAAACGCAGCAGAGAGTAACAACACATCAGTGAATGAGGCGGGGGTGCCCACAACCCTAACTGTGCCGGTAACAGCCATGGTCAGCGCGGCTCAGGACATGCAAGCTGCAAGCCATACGGCCGTGGTCACATCGCCAAATGCAGGAGCAACAGTGCAACAGCACAACTAAAAATGGAAATAAAAGAAGAAATCTGGAAAGGGGAATTTGTGAAGCTTTATTCCCTGCTGCCGTCAGAGGAATTTGTTGATGTGGCAGAGAATAGAGATAAGGAAAAAAGGAGGGAGGAGGAAGAAAAAAGATGGTATAGGCATATTCCCAGAACTTTTTGGACCTGGCTCACAGCCTATTGCATATTTGCCAGTGTCCTGGAGGAAAGGAGGCCAGAGCTTTGTTCTGGCCTCTTCTGCTATATGGATGAAATAAGGGCAGCATGCACAGATTCTGAGGGCATTGCATGGTGGAGGTAGACAAACAATTCTGCCAAAAGGTTGGCGGCATGAACCAAAATGCAGTGGTACCATAAAGATATTAACTTATGGTTGAGAATGATGGGACCACAGAAAAACAACCCCTTTACCGGAAGCGCTGGGGGTCAAGGAACCCAGACAGCACCTTCCACAAAAAAAAGGGGGTTCTGATTTGTGTTCAATGACAGACAATGCAAATGGGGCAGTTCCTGTAAGTTCAGACATGAATGCTCGGGATGTGTTGGAACACACACAAAATGTTTTAAAAAGGGAAAGGGTGGCAAACCCAGTGACACCCATCAAAAAGGGGAAATCACCAGTGAGGCTCGACGCGATATTACAATGGCTAATCAGCTTCAGTAGGAAAAAAGAGGCCCATTTATTAATAGAAGGTATTCAGAATGGGTTCTGGATACCATTTGAAAAAGAGCTAGATCAAAATAAGATTTACAGTAATTTAAAATCAGTGGCAGAATTCCCTAGGGTAGTTAAAGAAAAATTAGTGAAGGAAGTCATGATGGGAAGAATGGCAGGTCCCTTTAATACACCATCGGTCACTAACAGGTATCACCACTGGGGATGGTTCCCAAAAAAGAAATTGGAAAATACCACATGATCCATCACTTGTCGCACCCAAAAAGTAAGTTGGTAAATGACGTGGATTAGCAAGGACCTTTGCTCTGTGGTATATACATCATTTGATAAAGTGGCATACCTGGTATGGACATCTGGCCCAGGGGCACTATTAGCAAAGGTCGACATTCAATCAGTCTTTCGTTTACTCCCAGTACACCCAAAATGTCAGCACTTATTGGCTGTTATTTTGAAGGGTAATTCTACATGGACCTTTGTCTCCCAATGGGATGCTCAATTTTGTGTACCTATTTCGAGACCTGCAGCAGGTTCATCAAATGGGTAGTAAAAGAGTGAGCGGGTTGTAATTCTCTGGTCCATTACTTGGACAATTTCTTATGTATTGGCCCAAAACATTCTAAAAATTGTAAACATATATTAGTAACATTACAATGGGTGATGAAAAGATTTGGGGTACCCCTGGTAGCAGAAAAAAATGGAAGGGCCTACCACTTGTCTAAAATTCCTGGGAATTGAAATTGATTCTATTACCATGGAATGCAGGATCCCAGCAGAAAAAAATAAGAATCTGCTGGAGCATATAAAACAAGTAAGGGCAGCACGAAAGGTAACCCTCCATGATATGCAATCCCTGATTAGAAAGCTCAATTTTGCTTGTAGAATCACTCCCATGGGAAGAGTCTTTTCTGGGCAACTGTCACTCACAGCAAAGGAAGCAAAACGACCAACGCATTTTATTAGGGTAAAAAAGGGAATGAAGGATGACCTGGAAGTGTGGGAAGATTTCCTGATAGGATACAATGGGAAATCGTTGATTTTGGGCCCAGAGGTAACTTCAGAGGACTTGAAGCTATTTACTGATGCGGCAGGTGAATATGGCTTTGGGGCTTAACTGGGATGGGAAGGGTTTGGCACTGGAGTGCAGAATTATGGCCCAAACATTTGCGGGAGCGAGAGCTAACAAAAAACATTACACTGCTAGAGCTTTTACCAGTATTCGTGGCGTTTGCAATATGGGGTGCAGAACTAGCCAATTGGAGAGTGAGACTGTTTTCCAACAATACTGGAATGGTGGAGGCCATTAACAATTTCTCTGCATCCTCCCCCCAGTGCCGTGTCTAATGTGACACCTGGTTAGACAGTGCCTAAGGTTAAATGTATGGTTGAAATAGAGTTATATCCTGGGTGTATACAATGTAATAGATGACTCACTTTCTCACTTCCAGTGGGACACATTTCGAGCAGTGGCACCAGAGGATGGAGCTGCCCAATGACATTGTGGCAACTGGTTGTGGAGGAATAGAAGGATCATTATCCACCACTACCTGGTCAGCCTATAGGAAGGTATGGGGGGGAGTGGTGACAGCTAATTCAAAAAGTGGGGGGAGCTTCTATACTATTATGGATGCTCATTTGCTTGAAATAAAAAAAAACATCCCACAATACAGTAAGATAGATACCTTGCAGCAATGGCCTTCTATTTTAAGTTAAATGGGGACACAGACCTGACAAAAGTATTCTTAATAACAGAGACAGTGATGGGATTAAGGAAACAAGGGCATCAGGGTCTGGACACATGCAGACCAGTATCTTATGAATTGCTAAAAGAGTTACAGAGCATACTGAAAGTCATTTGCACATCTCAATATGAAGAACTATTATTTAGAACATCTTTCAGCATTGCTTTCTTTGGGGCCTTAAGGGTGAGGGAATTAGTGGCCCAGAGCATAAAGAAAGGAAGTGGCATACAACATACAGATGCCATGGTTTATGAGAATACAGTGCTACTGCACATTTGGGCATTAAAATTGGACCAGTTAGGAAAAGGTATGAGAGACTTACAGCAACTGGGGGAACTGTGTGTCCTGTCACAATACTGAACTATTACATGAAAGCACGGTCAAGGAGGGCAGGCCAATTACTGATCCATGAGAATGGACAGGCACTAACGCGTTTCCAATTTTTTAACAGTTTTCAGGAAATGCTTAGCACAAATAAGGCAGCCACCATTGGCGTACGGTACCCACTCCTTTCAGATAAGAGCACCTACGGAAGTAGCAAAAGTGGGTCTCAGCGAACAGGACATTCAAAGAATTGGTAGATGGCATTCCAGTACTTTTAAGAGTTACATCAGGCCTGATTTACTGGGTTAGGATATGGGTTTGTTGAATGTTAAGTTGGCACGGATGAAACCAAAAGGTTACAGTTTGTAATTTTGTTATACTGTATGTTATCACAGATGCCCCCAGGTTTTCAGTATGGATCATTGGACACTCACACGTGTGCCAGGATTGGAGGAGGGTGTCAGTTCACCACAATGGCCTATGGCTAGGCCTTCCTGATAGTCAGGTAGGAGTGCAGTGGTTTGAAAATTGGAGCATGCTATGGGACAGAGTGTTAATTGAGCTAATTGGATGAACAAAAAATACCAACCCACCAGATGTTCTAGTCATATATGCTGGTGGGAATGATGTGGGAACAATTACACAGAGAAATCTTATTCAGGCCATGAAGAGGGATCTAACCAGGATTCAGGAGTTGTTTCCCAGTATGTGTATATTCTTTTCAGAAATTATCCCCAGATTGACATGGCACAGGGCAAAGGAATTTGCAGCATTGGACAAGTCACGAAAAAAGGTTAATAAGATCATGTTCAGTTTTGTTAAGAAGATAAAAGGTTTTGTAGTATATTGTAGAGATTTTGAAATGGGAGAAAGAGGATTGTGGAATAAGGACAATGTCCATCTATCAGATGTTGGCATCAACTTATTGTTACTAGGTTTGAAAAAGGGAGTGGAAAGGGCCATAACAGATTTGAAGGGGGGGTTACCCATTATAAGGTGTCAGAAGGATAGCCCTTAGCGCAGTGATTTTCAACTGGGGTTCCCTGGAACCCAAGGGTTCCATAGGAACAGGCCAGGGGTTCCGCGACACCTGCGGTACTAAGGTTAGCTGGGATATGGTCCCGACTACTGTCACACAATACCCATGTCAGTGATCGGGACCGTATCCCGGCTAACCTGCCTTCATACTGCATGCAGGTTAGCCGGGATACGGTCCCAATCGCTGACATCTGTATTGTGTGACAGTGATTGGGACTGCATCCCGGCTAATCTTACATGAGTTAAAAGGCGGCCTTGGCTCCTTCCTCCATGACCTGCT
>WMED01028507.1:0-10439 GCA_019650415.1 Pipa parva | reverse complement strand
AAACTCTGTTAATGCATTTGGCTAATTTTTTCTTATAGTTTCCTTTCAATACTGGGATGAACAGGAGGTGCCATTTTACTCATCTCTGGTGCTAGATGTCCATCATTAAATATTGTACTGGAAAACATTCTAAGAGCATACAAAGAATAGCCAGAAATTTGTAGAAAATGAAAATATAAAGCAGAATTTTTTAACCTGGAATCTGATCGTTAGAAACCTCTATATTTCCCGTGGTGTGATTGCTGAATTATCATAATTTTATTAAGACATATATTATGTAATATATTTAGTTTTGTTTGCATTGAATCCTGCATTTATCCAAGTTAACATTAGTGTTCATAGATAAGTAGTGTGCATAGGCATATCTATGGAAATTGCAGCAGTCGCAAATGCAACTTTGTCCCAGTAATGGTACTGCTGCCAGCTTTCAGAAACAAAACAAAAAAAAAACTACCCTGTGCCAGTACTGCTGTGATTTTGCACTGGGCCCCTAGTTACACTATTGGTAAAGTTACAATGATGGTAATAAGATCATAATGTCCACTTGCATTTGAATGATTACTTAGTTTTAATGTTGGATCCCATTGATCCCTATAAAAGTCAAAGTGATGAAACCCCTTTGTCAGTCTCAACAAATGGTGATGACTTACAAGGATAACAAAATTGTATTTTCATCCTTTTCACTAATATCATTTAGAGAGATCAAAGCAATGCATAAATGTAACATTATTCATTATTTTGTGGTGTGATTTTCTGTAGGTGTTTAAGCAAATGTACTTTAACATCTCAAAGACCAAGCCTCTAAATCATGGCAATTGATGTCCATAAATAGGTTTCCTGGTCCTGTTCTAACCTTTGTAATGTATTCATTAAAATGTGTTTTTTTAAAAAAACTCACAAAGTAGCACACTGTAAGCGTTCATTTTCTTGTCAACTGCCTCTACGGTAGGATCAGCCTATGATAGTGGCAGAATGCAGAGCTCGGCTCTTTATCACAGTAATCATTATGGAAACTGCTTGCAGGCATGTGTGATAAAGACTAGAATCACTCTCGTACCATTGCAAAGAATCCATCCTGGAAAGAAAGACAGGCGTTTGATAAATAACATGCCATATTGAGGCAGTGAGGATTTCCGGTAAGAGGATTAAACTTGAGGTTGAAGCGTAGGGAGGTAAATTAGGATGTTGGAGTTTGTTCTGCTGCAGCCAGGCAGATCTAACTGTTTTATGTCATTCCATTAATCCATAAAATTATTTTTATATTTTACCCTGTTTCATATTTAAAGGACCTACTTGAAATTAACATCTGAAAGGGATCCTTGGCTTTTTCAGTACATAGCTTAGTCTTAGATCCTTGAAATATACATTACTTTCATTCAGCACCATGGACAGTTCTTCCAAGTCTTCTAACTGTCATTGAACAGTTCAGAGGAATTCCATTCTGGAACAGGTGTGCCCATTACACCAATTACATATTTCATCTGTACTTTTACATAGTATATAATATGTTAATTTAAATATACATTTTTAAATTTTTTTGGGGGGCTTTCTGGGACATTTCATGAATATATATAATTTAAAGTGCCATCAAAACAATGCAGCTAAGTGGGAATCAGTTTACCCTAAATATAAAAGTTGGCTGAAGTCAGCAAGATGGTAGATTGTTGTCATGACTGAACTTGGCATCCCTTGTTTGACCCTGATGCTCCCCCAATGCAAAGTAAAGTGTTGCACTTTACAGGTAAATGCAGATATTTTTTTTATTCATTATAAAATAAATACCAGGATATTTGGCCATCTTCAAAAAGAAAGATGAACAAAGCAATTTATTAGTAAAATTGAAAATGAAGTCTTGTATTCAATCATTTTCTTGATGCTAAATACCTACAGAATAGAGAAACCAGAAAGGCAAATAGTTAATGCACCCACAAAACTGCCATTAGAGGTTAAGGCTTAAAATTGAAATCTCTTTTATTAAGACAATCAAAGGAATTCATCAATTGGATCAATTTCTAGTAACCCACAATAACCAATCAGCACTTAGTATACACAGGTAAAAGGCAGCTAGAATAGTGAAAGACAACCTCTGATTGGTTGCTATGGGATACAAGACCTTTGTAAAGATTGCATTAGTTGATGAACTCCCCATATTGTCTGTTTTAGCTGCATGGGAATTATACATGCAAAATACAATTTATCTATGATTCTTCTAAGAGTACTATGATGTTTACTGTGTATTCACCAACACTTTAAATTGTTCCGGACCTTATTGTTGCTATACCCAAAAGCATGCTACCACCTGCCAATACTGTTATGATCCAGCAAAAGTGGCTTGGTGTTAAGGGGGCACGGTCAGATTAACCAGTCAGTTCTTAGGCAAAAGTAGGATAATAAAAAGAAATTCAAAAAAAGTGTTATTAGTTACAATTATTTGTTCTGAGGTCCAAAAGAAATAAAACCATAATTTTTGCCTTTATTTACTCTTTAATGTAGTTAATAAGTAGTAATAACCACAGGACAGAAAGACAAAGCTTATTCCCTCATTTATATAAGCTGTGCATAACCTCCTTCCAGATAATTGCAGAGGAGCTCCTGCGGGTTGTACCACCTCCAAGGCTGTGTTGTAATATTTTAAGGTGTGAAGAATACAGCAATGCATGTGTTAATTCTATATTGCTTTTGTATTGCATATGAGTTACCCTTGTTATTCCCTCCTCCAACATGCTTTGTAAAAATGTAGTATGAGACTCTCATACTTAATACTGCCCTACATACAAACAAATTGCAGTCAAAGGAGACAATAATGATCCTGTAGCCTTGATAAATGCTGAAATGTGTTGCTAAGGTGTTTATTGTCTAAGATTTTGCAGATGGATGATTTGCCCATTGTGCAGAATTTGTTTAAAAGAAATTTAAATCATGGATAGTTTTTTTTGTTTCTGCTTTTGACACATTCTGATACATTTCCTTGTATCTTTGTACGTTCTTTTCGAGCATCCGTGCAGAGCATCTTTAGAACATCATTTCTTACCTGCCAGCGAGTCTCTTGTTCTCTCTGTGCGGATGTACAAGATTCTGAGAGAACAGAACTGATGAGTCAAGAAATTATTAGAAATAAGGTTATGTTGACATGCACATTTAATACAAAGGGAGTTGAGATATGCCTGCTTCAATAACTGTAGAAACATTGAACTCGACCTTAGAGGAGAAAACAACAAAAATGATTGGTTTACCCAGTCTGCCCATTGAAAAGCTTTTCTATTGTTTCGATCTTTCAAATTGTTTAGATCCTATCCTAGGCAAGTTTGAATTCTGTTACAGTATTTTTGCCCAGTTGACCAGCACACACGATGGAAGGTTATAGAATATATTTAGCAGTTTCTCAGTACAGTATATTAACAATACAATGATATTTTTAAATTCTAATATCTTGTAAAGGTGCCCAGATCTACACCTGTAAGTCTTCCTTTTGTGCCCTTGCAGGGATAGCTTTGGTTGGACTTTGTAGCCTGCCTATTTAGTAAGATTAAGGTGTGCGGAACATAATAATCAAGGCAGATTGTACACAGTACTGGGGTTAATTCATCAAAGTCTGGACAGTTGCTTTAAAGCAATAATTTGCATCTGTTCGACATTTTCCTAACTCCACCTATTCAATAAACTTGGTGAATTTGGATGCCCAAGGCTTGATATAACAGTCTTAAGGCATGCACTTCATTTTTAAAAGCATCTGACAGTTCTATAAATGAATGTAAATGTTCTCGAATATATATGTCACAGTGAAGGGCTGCAAAAACATTGTCACAGCTGGGTTGGACAGATGAAGTGGGATAAAAGAAAAGCCAGTTAACAAGAGAGAGCATAGCTCTTTATGTTTCTGAGGTGACAGACGCAACATAGCTTCAGTTTAAAGGTCTCTAGGCAACTATTGAAAGCATTTTGTAAGAAGCTAAAGTAGCAGAGTGCTCAGTAAATGGTCTGCTCTGGAAAGTTAGACACTCGTGTTTGGTTCATGAATATATCATTCAGTTCTGCTTGTAAAGGATCGAGGAGGGGGATGGGGCACATGGGAATCTACATACGTAAGAACAATAAAGGCAAGATAGGAAAGTGCACTCAGAGTGGGGAATTTCCTCAAGAATATTGTATTTGTAATGATTTGAAAGCCTTTGGCATTGTATTGCACTGCTTGTCCTTCATTCCTGAATATTTACTGTCCATGTAGGCCCTTATACACATATAGATTTGTGAGATATAGAGTGATGCAATAAATCATTTGGCTCATCTAATTAATGACCTAAGTCAATAGATTGCTTGTTTCTCTTTAGGTCCATAAACCTACCTTGTATTTATCCTGTTTGTGTCTTATTTGCACAGTTATACCCAATACATCTGCTGTAAGGCTATTTCATGCATTTTACATCCAGTCTGTACAAAAGCACATCCTTATCTTCCCCTTTTCTTTCCAAACTGTCACCTCAGATTGTGCCCTTTAATTCCACTATATTAAGATCCTGAGGTAGCTATGACTAACTCAGTCACCCCTTGACATCTCAGTCTCCATAGAACAACCCATCTCCTCACAGCCTAGGCATATGCAGAGTGTGAAGTAAACCACAAACAGGTAGGATGTGTCATCTGAATATGGTTTCCACCACTGGTGTCGGATTGAAGCATGTTTGCTCACCAGACAAGCTAATCCCAAGGGCCCACCACCTATTAATACATTATACTTTTATCTCATGCATTAAAGCTACAAGCTACAATACTAAATGCTACAGAAATGATCAAGTGATATACTGTATAAACTAATTTAGCTTAGCCACACAAACCAGTGGTACTGGAATAACTTGATGCAGCTTTCATTGTACAGTAACCAGTCACATTAGTAAGCAGTGTACAGTACCAGTGAAATTAGGGTGAATGGAGCTGTGCACAGTAACATTGAGGTTAGATCGCAGGGAGCAGTGAACTGTACCATTGAGGGTAGGGAGCAGTGTATTTTACCAGTGAAGTTAGGGTGCAGGGAGCAGTGATCTGTACCCATTTTTCTTACACCCAGACACAATGCTGGATGCCCATCATGCTTATAACCCAGATTCAGTGCTTAGTACCCTCCATGCTTATACAAAAATGTGCTGACTGGCCCAAAGTGTATTTGCATCTACACTCTGATAATTGTACATAAGCTACTCCTTGTTCACTAGAAAGTGCTTTCCCTTAGCAAAGAAATAAACCGCGTCAGACACTCTTTCTTGTGTAGTGTGGGGTAGCGAGTTAAACAGTAGGATCTCTGGGATTAACCTCCTTATTTGGTACTTTGATCTGGTGAAGTAAAACTGGAGAATTTGACATAAAGTGATGCAAAAGAGCCCTATTAGTTTATGACTGTTGTTAGCAGACAAATTGGTTGTGAATTCAACACATTGCAGATTTTGCTGAATAATCAGTAAAAGCAAATATGGACCTTTATGTGACTGTTTGGACTTTTATGAATAAGCCCCCAACTTATCTTACCACTATGTCTTTGGATGATGAATGGAAACTTAAGCAAACAAATAAAAAAAACATTCAAACTCCCTGCAATGCTGAAAGGGAACAATGCTATAGAGCCCCTGGGGATGCCCCTATACTCGTAGCATTCAGAGAACTAAGTGATAACATACTTGTTAGGCAGTAAGAAAGAAGAATTAGGACATGGAGGACAGAAGGACAAAGCATGTCAACAGGAGGTTTTCAGAGATAATTATATGACAGAGGACAATGTTGGAACTGAAGATTAACATATTGTCCTGGGGCTCAGATAAAACAAAGCAACAGACAGAGAATGATACTGGCAAACCAATCTGAAATTTGTGATAGTCTGAAAGAGCAAAGTGTGGTTCAAAAGAGAATAATACAAAAGAATGAATAAGTAAATGTCTACAGAGTGAGATATTGCTCACTCCCATCTTGTACTTTTACAATGTTTTCT
Source organism: Pipa parva (assembly GCA_019650415.1). NCBI lineage: Eukaryota > Metazoa > Chordata > Amphibia > Anura > Pipidae > Pipa > Pipa parva. Next base: position 4,465 of record WMED01028507.1, on the reverse strand, counting down.
ATTAAAGCATTTAATACTGCTCCTTTACCTTCTCACTGGCTCACTGCAAACATCTTCTAACTGCTGTTTGATCTGATGCTTAGCTATTAAGGGAGTTATCTATTAATCCTCATGCCGAAATTTCCCTCACCTTCAATTGAGCAATGTAGTCAGTTGTACATTATTTAGCATATTCACATTATTAAGCACATTCATCATATCACAATATGTGAGAGTAGTCAGGAGAATATTCCAGGTGACGTATTGTAACTAATTCATCATAAATAGGCGTATTCAAGTGCATTAATGTTATCTTCGCGTGGATCAGTTTAAAAGAAACCATAGCATTTATATGAAATACTAAAACTGGCAAGATTTTAGCATTTGATCACAGCATTTTTTAATCTTTTTAGGATGGCAGAATAATACTTGTCATTAACAATACTGCATTAAGGTGAGGTTCAAATCTGTATATTCACGCTAGTAAGCCTTGGCATATCGTCACTTCGACACGTGATAAATACATTAATTGTCCATGAATATGCTTTGAATGGACACAACATGGTGCTTAAATACGTGGCCAGTATACTTTAGCAAACTGTGAGAATTGCCACATTGCAGAAAATAACAAACTTTGCTGATTATACAAAATTAACAAATTGCCAATTTGTGGCAAATGCAAGCACACTTTGATGACTACTCCACCATATTCTCCGTATAGTCTCACTGTCATGGCTTTAATTAAGCTTAAATTAAATGTCACTTCACTAGTCAAAAATGTAAAGCAGCTAGTTACAGCCACACTTGGAATCTCATTAACAGTATTAGAGCTTATGATGAGCAATTTGTGTCTATCCTGCAAAATAATCATAATGCTTCATTCAGTAATTCCCACATTTATGTCACCTTAAAGTGTAAGTAAAGTTATTGACCAAACTATACACATATATTTTGTATTTATAATGTATAAAGATAAACTTAAACATTTAAAAGTAAAAACAATTTTGTTTTTTTGAGTTCTCAACTCTTAATCCTGCTGCATTAATCCTTGAGCCTCTCTCTGTAATTTTCTCTTCCTGGTTAGTGCCCAGAAGCCACCCTCCCCCTAATGAGGTCACACAATGACTCATTCTGCTAGTGCATGCTTAGTAATCTGATACTTTCCTCTCACTGCTAAGCTCTGTAGCACTGAATTCTGATACTGTCTGTGTCACAGAGAATGTTAGAGGGGTGGGGGGCGTGGCCTTCTCCACTACAGGAAGGAGGAATATTTTCCAGAGGGATTACAAGTGCTGCAGAGTAAAAAGTGAGAGAGGATTTTACTAATCGTTTTTACATTTTACAATACTTTAATGGAGCAAACTTTATAAATAGTGTTTACTTACACTTTAAACCTGAAATTATTATTAAATCAAAATCTCTCTTTTTTTTTCAACAAAAAATTAAAGTTAAAAAAAAAACAGATTTGTAAGACCCTCGTTGCCACCAATACCTGTTCTGTCCTTTTGTAGTTATGTTCCTAAGTTTATATTGCATATATTTGTGTTAAGATGTGGTTGTGTTGGATATATACTCAAAGATATAAAACACATATTGTCATGCCCTGAAGGCTTCATGTGAATGAAAAGAATGAGATACAGTTTTTGTCCCTGTTAAGATATCCCTCAGGGAAACATCGGGTTAAAGTGGAGGGTGGGTGAGTCGTCTGGAGAACTGGGCCCAGAATTAGGAGAAATGTTTCCAGCAGTGAGAGAAGCTTGGAGAAGATGAGGTAATGCTCTGTGTCTTCTCTGCTGAAAGCTGTTGGAGATGCAAGTGATAAGATGTGTCTTACACGTTTATTGACGAGAGACCCATAGAAACATTCATCAAGAAAGTGGGAAATGATGCTTGTGGAAGATGTTCAGATATCCAGACTTAGGGCCTGATTGACTGAAAGGTGAATTCTCGTATCAAATTCACCTTGCTACAATTCGAGTTCCAAAATAGTCACAAATTCACTTGTCATTATTGACTAAGTGGAGAATAGCTTTGGCGGATAGTGGTGATCGCTGTTTTATGCGTTTGTGTGGCATAGTCAGTAGAAGAGTAGTAGAATGTGGAGCCCTGACATCAGCCCACCCAATTCACCATGCTGATCTGGTGAAGTCAAACAGGTGAATTTGGAGCAGTACACCTAGTCGCATTTGCTCCTTTGACAGACTGCACTGCTTAGTCAACAGTAGAAGCACCTGTGCACGTGCACACAAAGTTATGCAAAGTGCTCCGTAAGATTGTGACTATCGTAGATGCACAAATTGGTCACGTATTCACCACATTGCAGAGTTTGCTCAATAATCGAACATGGGGAAGTGGTGAATAGATGCGAATTCAGAGCTTTACATGGCTATTTGTCCTTTAGTCAATAAGTCCCTTAAGCTGTTATTGCAATATAAATTCCGGGCATTCTCTAACAGCCACCCATTCAGTATGTTCTTCCTGTAAGTGAGTTGTCTATTTTGGAGCCTGCCTATGAAACATTGACACCTAAAAGGCAGACTGGAATCTATGAGATCTTTGGGAGTAAGCTATACATTAACGCTAATATCAGATGAGACAGTTTGTCGCTGTGGTGGTTTCCTACATTAACAGAACCGCAAATGGTAAATGAATTTAACTGAAATTTGTCATGTCAAGAACTCATCACATCAACAAAGTGGGTGACATTAGTCTAATCCCTCCAGTAAAAACAATGCAATCTGTTCTCCATAGTTCTTTAATCTATTTTTGTTTAAGGTATAGGTGCCATAAATTCCCGTACATTACTTATAGTGTGATGGGATTACATTAACATTTCCAGGGTACTTGGTTGCCTTGTCACTGAACCTCACTGCACATGTTCCCGGTGTGGCAATTCATGGGAAGGAAATGTCCCTGATCTATGTGAGCAGACAGTGCTAATTATAAGTTCTGCTGATTGCACGTACAGAGATGTGCAAATTTGGAAGCAGTGCTAAAGCTGGAACTCCCTGAAAGAATGTAATAAATATCCTCAGTGGTAATACTGCTGCAGTGCTGGTTATTTATCTTAGGGAAGGGCCTTGTCAGGAGCTGCTGGTGTGAACCAGCGGGGCATTGAGGAATATAGAGAGGGATGTCCTGAACCAGCAGATGCAAACATTGTAGCCATCAACTATGTCATAATCTGATTGTGTTTCTCTTTGTGTGTTAATATATTCTATCTCACTTCTTGCCTGTAGTTAACTGTATAAAATGCGTATATGTGCAATAAATACAATAAATATCTTTGCCAAACTTTCTTTAATTGGTTACTGTATGATGTCACAAAGTGAGAACTCCTTTATATCTCCAACCTGCAGCTTGGCCTGAAATCTCTCTCGCTCTCACAACCCAGCTCTTTATTTAATATATACTCTCCAAATTCTTACACTGATGTCTTCCCATAGCACATGCATACATGATGAGTATGGAAGAGTGAAATGCTGACTATGCAAGAGGTTTGGCCAAGAAACATGGGAATACTGTTGCAGGACATGATGCAGGATACCATGTGAATGCAACTAGAGAACATGTCCTTTGGTTACCAGCTACTGTGCATCTTTGTTCCTTGAGGGGAAAATAATTATTCACCTCCCCTCCACACATAACAATCTGCTCTTTAATTCACACCCATCTAGCTCCCTTATCTCACTTCCTTCTTTTTTCACAAATGACCTTCGTCCTTGACACTTGAGTTTAGCTTTAAGTTGTCCTTGGTGTCAATATGATAAAAATTGTTTTTTCTTCCTAGTGAATTCAAATAGAATTGGATTTTAAAATCCTGACATATACAGTAGTTCTAGTTGAGGTATAGATATGTGTTTTATAAAGATTTTCTCCAGATTTCTATAGGCTTTTTTTAAAGGTACCAATGATTTTTTTTAGAAGGTGATGTCAATTATTTATGGGTCCTGTGGATTAAAAAATGTACTTTTGGTACCACTGGGATGCACAACTAAGCCAATGTGCTTTATAATAGAAATAATGGTACTTTAATGCACTTCATAAATAGCTGTAGAATACAAACTACACATAATGATTTTGCAGGTTTGAGAATATCTTTTAGCTATGTAAGGCAGCTTGGACAATAGTGCCCTTTTGAATAATGCTGTATTTTTTAATCTGCTTGAAGGTGATTAGCAGTAGGCTTGGTTAGCAGATCTAGGTATTATATATTGGATACCACACAGGTCTGTACGCTTTTCCTATGTGACGATATCTCTAGTAATCCACTTATTACCTGCAAGCTGTGTGTAGTTCTATAGTAACATAGTTTATAAGGCTGTAAAAAGACACAAGTCCAGCCAGTTCAGCCTATCTTTCTGCGCTGTTGATCCAGAGGAAGGCAAAAATCGCAAGAGCCAATTATCCTCATATTAGGGAACATAGGCATGAGCAGGCCATTTCATTAGGGTGTGCCCCTAAAGAAAAAATTCTTAAAGGTAAA
>WMED01028505.1:0-10439 GCA_019650415.1 Pipa parva | reverse complement strand
AAAAAAAAAAAAAAAAATGTATATGTGAAAAAATACAAGCAGTGGTGGAATTTATGTGGGGGCAGAAAAAATTCATCATCTCTGGTGGGACAGTCCTATTTTGTGGACTCTGCCCCGCAGCCCTGGGTGCCTACCTCCCTGCCCTTGGCTGCATTAACCATCCATCAACATATACTGCAGCACTGTGGTTAATGCTTTGAGAGTGCTGCTGCAGTCTGTCATTTCCCAACCATCTCTCATTTTACTATTGGCAGGTGACTCTCATACAGTATCTATAAACTGCTTAGGGATTGGATCATTCTGTTGGGAGGTACGTGGCATTTATTTTATGGGGGTGGAAATTTAGTTAGTTAATATTTCTGCATTGAGAGGGCATTAGTATATGTGGGGTACTACTGCTCTCAGTAGGGCACTATATGGGGGATCTTCTGCACTATATGTGGGGATAACTGCTGTAACTCATGAGGCACAATAATATGCGTGCCTCCCAAGCACCTGGGAGAGAGTCCCATTTTGTGGGCTAAATTATATGTGTATTTTAAGTAAGCCGAGATTTTTAGGGAGTTATTCACTAAAGAGTGAACTTGACTGTCCAATTCCCAAACAGCGGATTCCCATAGCAAATCCGAGACTATTTCCCCATTGTAAAGTCGCGACAATTTTTTAAAGTTAAGATTGCGACAATTTTCTCATTATAAAGACGCGACTGTCTTTTATCTGGCAAATTCGCACCTTAACACAACAGTTCGGACTTTAGTGAATAACCCCCCCCAGTTGTCTGAACTCCCCCTTTTAAGCTAAGTCAGCTAACACAATCAGAAGAAAATACAGATGCCAGTGAATTAAAGGGTAACTCAATAAAGGGGTGAAAGCTGTGTTTGCCGGACAATTTTTCTTTTTATTTCTTTTTTCCTACATAAAAAACTCGGTCTGCAGGTTCACAGGTACCATAGAGCATATTCTCCCAAATCGGTTTGTAAAAATTCCTAATTTAGTTGCACATTCTTAATCCATTTCTGAAGTCTCGATTGTCTGCAATCTTGTGGCATAAATTGAAACCTAGTAATTTGTTACATCATAGTCGCGTTTTCTCGCATAGGACAGTAGTGCTTGCTGAATTTGTGGTATTGGCAAAGAGCTTTTTTTTTTTTTTTTTTTTTTTTTTTTTTTTTTGCTTCATTTTCATGCCTTGTGCTTTGATGAGTCGTCCCTGTAATAAGAATCCCATTATCTAACCAAGGATATAGTAGTAAGATATAGTTTTTAGTAGTAAAATAAATGCATCAGGCTTGATATATCCTTGTGCTGGCCACTGAATTTAGCATATGTAGGGGGCAAAATAAACTTTTAAAAGCCAGATTTTAGCTTCTCTGAGTTTATTCCCACGAGATCTCTGAAGTTTCTAAATATTGGGAGACAATTTTTATTTAGATTGATATTTACCGACAGAAACGTTCAATCGAGTTTTCCGATCTTGATTTTTATCGATGGAAAGGTAGCCGTACTACTAATGTAAAGTGCCTACCCTTCCATCGAAAAACTCGATCGAAAAGTTCCGCTCGGTGAATAGCGATCGAGAAAAAAAAAAAAAAATCTTGCGATATTTTACCGAAGGAAACTTGCGAGATCTCCAGGGAATAAACTTAGAAAAGCGAAAAAGCCTTACTGAAAAAAGTATGGGGGGGCTAATCTGATTATTTTTATTTTGAAAATCACTGTAATTCCTTTAAATAAAAGAAACCCCTTATTTGAGATTATTTTTCCTTTATAATTCACAGCATTTATCTTTTTTAACCATTTACTGTCGCTGTATTTTTTCCTCTTTTCGATAAGACTTCTTGTTATACCTCCGTGACACATAAAACTGTTCGCTTTGCTTTGCTTATGTGCATAGTCATTATGAGCTGTAATTAGTTAGACAGGTAAACAATCTGCAGCAGTCTCCTGTTCCTGTAGAAAAGGGAATGCTTTCATTTCATAATACATATATAAACGTTTCAGCTGAATTGGGATTTTAAAAAAAAAAACGTATTTGTGTGAAAATAATGATTCAGTCTTGTTGGTCTCCTTGGCAGAATAAGGGCGGACGTATTATCTTAGCATTAGGCTGGCAGCTGTGACCACATAACCCAGGCAAAATAATAAATGAAAATGAGGGGAAAAAACAAACACGTTAGCGGGACCTTGTTTTGTAGGCTGCTTTTAATTTCCCTCGGTATCCATAATTATTTATGAGCAGAGTGGAGAGAAATGTGTGGTTTTTCTCTTTGCTTCTCTGTTTTTGTAGAAGAAGCTCAGGAGCCTAGTGTTTATTCTTGCAAGTTGAGACATTTTATAAATATATATATATATATATATATATATATATATATATATATATATATATATATATATATATATATATATATATATATATATATATATCCACAGTATATGACTGAAAAGTTTTATAACTGGTACAAAGCTTTTACAATTAAAGGGGAGTTATCACGATTGACATCCACAGAGCTTAAGGGGGAAGCCGCTGCATGGTTCAATGCCCTTTCTGGCCAGTGGATGGCAGAGGCTAGGGCTACTCCCAGTGTTCCTCTCTGGGTGAAAAGGCCGTAGACTGTCTCAGATTCAGATATTTATTAAAACAGAGAAAAATAACAGACAATTTCATGCCGCTCATATCTTTCTATGGCCTTGGTTCACTGTTTCATGTCATTTGGAAATGCAGGGGCTGACTGAACTATTCACTCTGAGAATAACAACCCAGTTTGATTTGTAGAACAGTACTGGTTTGGGAACTTGTATCTCAGGGCTGGCAGATTCTTCCTGCCTTTCCAACAATCTGCTAAATTCTGACCCATTTCATCTCCCCAGCTTCCCCCTAATTAAAAGCCCTCCCTCTGCAATCCTATCGTTTGGCAGTAAAGTCCTGCAGTTTCCCCTTGTACACCCTAGGAAGGCTTCCTAACGGCTGACTGATCGATGACTATGATGACATTTTCTCTGGCATCAGCAGTGCACATAAACCAAAGGGAATAGGGTCAGATGTAAAAGAAGTTTGTCTCCCCCATGTGTACACAACTATTCAGAGCCTCGTTGACTAAAGTGAGAATTCACCTGTCAAATTCACTTTGCTACAATTTGAGGTGCACTGCCAAAATCGTTGCAAATTCACTGCTCACTGAGAATACACTTGTCGAGCAGGTGGACAGTGGCGAATGCTGTCAGATGCTTATTGTGGCGTAGCCGGGCGAAAAGAAGTAGGATAAGTGATGTCAGTCTCATCATATTCCACCAACTTTATTGTGTGAATATTCTATTTATTTCTATGTCACCTTGTCCCTAGGTCATGTTGAATTTAATCACAGTCGCCTCATGCAACGCTGGAGCTGTGTCATCAACCCCGCAGTTGGGTTCTGCTGGTCCTTTAGGAAAGGTTTTTGTAAAGTTAGTTGGTACTTGACATCGGGTATTTACCAAATCACTGCAATAGAATCCATTAGTGAGACACTGGCTGGCAGGACAGAGGAGCTCATTCATTGGGTGCTTTCGCTAGTCAAAATGTGGTTCTTTAGATCCAGAAATGTTCACATTTTAAGATTTCCTAATGGGGTTTCTTACTTTATTAATGTTCGTAAAAACAAACAAAACAAAAGTATGTTTTTTTGGATTTGGTTCTTCTTATTTTTTTTAAATTTAAACTGATAAAATTTATAACTACCCAGGATCTGCACTGCCAGCTTTTGTTGAATTAATCTGAATGAATCCATAGTTCAGTTCCAGAGGGGCAGTGTAAGCACAACAAGAGGAAAAAGAGACTGTGGGAGAGGTCCTACAGAGAGGGCAAATATGTCGAGGAGAGACAATGGAAGAAAGGCGGCTGAGGAAGAGCGCAGGTACACGGAGCTATATAAAGCATGAGGGCTTCCTATAAATATGCACTATGTCATTAAATATGCTGAGTTTGTATGCGCGCACTATTTCCTATCTGAAAGCTTTGGAATTATCAGATATGTCACATTGAATATGTCACTTTGAATTCATTTATATTACTATAGGTTCAAAATAAAACACCACTTACCAGCTTCGGCAATTAGAAGCATTTTTCTTTCCTTCTCCATCATTATCTCTTACTTAAACCGGAGAAAAGAGTTGGGCTATAAATAATGTAAATTATGCATAGGGTTGATTGTAATAGCTTAAAGGGGAGCCAGGAAACCGACAGTGAGGACTGATGCCTGTAAAGTTACCCCTGGAGCTAGACATCTTTATAATCTTGTCTCAGCCTCTACTTATTAGTGACTGGGATAAAATTGCTTGACACAAACATCAGATTAAAGGAGAAATAAAGCTTGTTTTTTATTTTCTAAGGTTATTCTTAAAGGAGAGGGGGGGGCGGAATACTTACCATTCACCTCCATCTCTCCACTATTGCCTCCTGCTTCAAGATAGAGCAGATCTCAATTTTTTTTTCTCTTGCAGAGTCACAATCCTCTTTCGGTTTATGCCTGCTCTTCATCGTCACATTTTTTTCCTTTTGCGCACGCTCGGCCGCAGTTTGGCCTTGTGCAGAAGGAGAAAATGACTAATGTTGAAGAGGAAGCAGTAAGTGAAGAGGATTGCAGTGTTGGAACAGAAGAAAGGAAGACTGGCCTTAACTTGAAACAGGGGACAGTGCTGGGAGTGTATGGTAAGTAGGCCCCACTCCCCCATCCCTTAAGAGTCACACCTAGATAAAAACAAGTTTTAGTTCTTCTTTAATCGAGCTCTCAGCCCAGACCGCTGCTCTGTGTGACATTTACAGGGGTGTAACTATTAGGGATCGCAGTGGTTAAAACTGCAACTGGGTCCCCTGGACCCTTAAGTCTTGCTTTTGGTTAGAAAGGGAAAAGTCGAGGAGTGGTATAGTAAGGAGGGTAAGGGGCCCAGTGCCGATCCTGCAGTGGGGCCCAGTGCCGATCCTGCAGTGGGGCCCAGTGCCGATCCTGCAGTGGGGCCCAGAGCTATTTAGTTATGCTGCTGTTATTTGATAATGTTTAAATCTGTATTGTGAGGTAGGTATAACTGCAGAGTTTTAAAATTATATATTCAGCAGAAATTAACTAAACCTGTCCCCCACATTGCATACCTCCCAAGCTGCTAGGGTGGGCAATGCTGTCCCTCCCACACTGGCAGTAACATCACTGGTGCCCACTCACTGATTGGTGCTGCATCATGGGTATTTAATAGGTACTAGTACACGGGCGAAATTGATTAAACTCTCAAAGACCGCTCTTGGTCTTTCTGAGTTTACTGAGTGAAAGTTCGCATTGTTCTCGCTAGAATTTTTTTTGAGATTTCGAGAGAGATTTTTTTCCAAGTAAACTTGGAAAGACCTAGGGGGGAATTCAAGATACTCCAAAGTGAGGTGCGGAGTGTTCGCCTCACTTCGGAGTATCGTGAATTCCCCCTTAGAGCGGTCTTTCCGAGTTTAATAAATTTTCCCCTTTAAAGTGATGATATTACCAGATCATTTGTTTATCCCTTAAAAACCACAAAATATCCAGGCTGTATAGCTAAAAAGTCATGTGTTTATCTGCATAACACATGATTATCTGAAGCAAACGGCTCTTTCGTAACAATGAAAATGTAGGTTAATCAACACTTTAACAAGGTACAATTATGAAATGCTTTTTGCAGGGTAATAAAAATAGAAACAGAGCTACAATACGTTACAAGTATGTAAATTTACAAATACATGCATACATGATATGGCTACCTTATATTTTAGGTATATAGTTTCAATGTGATGCAGAGTTGCCAACCCTTGGAGAAGCTTTTTTTACTGACACTTTTATTTTATTATAAATTTATTTAGTGTAGCGCAGTGCCACAAACACTGCAAGGGACATTTTATGATTCTTATTATTTACTGATATGAACTTTTTTTATTTTTTAATTACTGACTTTTTCAGTGTTGTAAATTTACTGACCGTTGGCAACCCTGCTATGATCAGATGGAATTCTCCTTAAGATCTAATGGGTGAATCTGGGACCTGTAAAACCATACAGTGCAATACTCTCTTTTATAGAGTGAGAGATAAAAATATACAAAGCTAAGCTGTACTGAAATCTTTACCGCCTCATGTATGGTAAATCTCTCAAGTCTCCCTCTTTAATAGGTAACATTGCCATGCAGATAAAAGAGATGTTTAGGCAACTCTATCTCTTTAACACCAAACAGCTCTCACTGATAATAAATGTATTATTCTCTTGTGCAGTACTGGGGCTGCAGAGAATCCAGTGCATTGTGCAAGTTATCTCATATTTGGTTGCAGTGAAGATATTAAAGCTATATATCTTTTTTTAGTATAGCACTGATATATTATGCAGCTCTTTACTTCACTTCAGTGTGGAGCTTACAATCTAGTTTCCCTATTCAGTCACACACACAGATGTATGTATTTGGATTGTGGGAGGAAACCCATGCAGATGCAGGGAGAACATACAAACTCCATGCAGATGCAGGGCGAACATACAAACTCCATGCAGATGCAGGGAAAACATACAAACTCTATGCAGATGAAGTTCAGGGTGGAACTGACCCAGCGCTGCAAAGCATTAGTACTTACCACTGAGCCACTGTTTGTTCTTTAAATGAATGGGAGGAAACTCCTAAATCAAGGCAGAGCTTCTTCTTAGATTTATTTCATATTTATTAAGTGAAAAATGAGTCAGACAATTTTGTCACAGTCTCTAATCAGGGCACAGCTGCACAGCCTTAGCGTGGACCGGTTGAGCTGACAACTTCATAGGTGTGGATCTCCTAGAACTACTGTAAACTTGGGCATGTTCTGCATTATCAGAACACTTCTAGTCTAAACAATTTTTTTTTTAAGGTTTTTGTTCTGATATAAAGGTAGAGAAACCAGTATTTCTTTATTAATTTATTTGACTACAATATTTATTTGACTGTAATGTGTGTCTGCTACTCACTAGAGATCTCCCTGTCTTGCTCCTGATTCTAGATCCAGTTGGGCTTGGGGAGAACTGTAATTACTGGCTCCAGCACACTATACATAAGCTAACTAGGTCACCTAGCCTACATTTTCTCTGCTGACATTAACTCCTTGCTAGAATACTCCTTTTTATTTTTTAGACCAATACCCCTATAAGTATAATAAAATACTAGTGCCTTTAACAGAGGCTTTGATTTTATCTACCGTTCTGAAAATAACCCAAATAACTATGTTTATTGGAAATGATATGTGGAGTAAGAGCCATCGGAGGCAGCTACTGGGAAACGCTGCTTACTGATCTTATCTGGGATGTTCATATGTCACTTGAGTGATTTAGCAATTGGAGTGTGGTTATGGACCCGTCAGTCATGTGAATTTACTACACCCCCCATTTGTATTAGTTTGACCAATGGCTAAAAATAATAAGAGCTGCAGATTCCCGCCAGGTAACTGTATAAAAAGTATACTTATAGTTTTATTTTTTTGCTTTAGTCTTTGTTGTTCCTAATAAAGGAATGAGTTCATAAACCGCGTGAGTGCTGAAAAAGCAATTTTTTCTCATTGTGCGTAACCTTTGGCATTTACACTTCCATATAGGGGGAGATAAAGCTGTGTAGAGTCAGAGAAATATCTCCTTAAAGATTAATGCTGAAGTAATATCACGTGCATATTTCTCCTCTTGATTACTTATTAGCCTTTATAATTCATCTTTGTTTTTATCACCCCTTTGAATCATGCTAGTGTGACACAGTCAATATGACAATGAGTTTATATGCACAGTTGTAATGAGCATTGCCATCTTTAGCGGCCATTTTTGGGGTCACCCCATCGCCATTTGATGGGAGACACTCTTTTTAAGCCTCCTGGGAGTGAAATGTATTATGATAGAATCTACCCAGGTGTCCATCAGTCCACAATTGCACACATTTGGGTGATTGCAAAATTATGGCTCTGTATATGGCTCTAAGCAGGCTTTTGCCAGTGCTTTCCCAAGTAATTATTCTTGGACCTGCAGGAAGGAAAGGAGGGCAGGGACAAATTGGCAACTCTCATTAGAACTAATCAGGAAAACTAACGCCAAGTATTATTTCTTCACTAAACTTTTTTTCTTTTAACTATTTGAGTTAGCGATTGGCTTAGTATAAAGTAGTTTTCTATGTATGTGGGCTGTTATATCGGCACTATAGTTCTTCTGTAAGAAGTTTAAATATTAGGGAGTACACTGGTGATTATACAGTGGAGGAAATAATGAGTTGATCCCTTTGCTGATTTTGTAAGTTTGCCCACTGACAAAGACATGAACAGTTTATAATTTTAAGGGTAGGTTAATTTTAGCGTTGAGAGAATATCCAAAATAAAATCCAGAAAAACACATTGTATAAGTTTATTTGCATTTTGCAGTGAGAAATAAGTATTTGATCCCCTCTGGCAAACAAGACTTAATACTTGTTGGTAAGCACAGCAGTCAGACATTTTTTGTAGTTTTTGATGAGGTTTGCGCACAAGTCAGGAGGAATTTTGGTCCACTCTTCTTTGCAGATTATCTCTAAATCATTAAGATTCTGAGGCTGTCGTTTGGCAACTCAGAGCTTCAACTCCCTCCATAAGTTTTCTATGGGATTAAGGTCTGGAGACTTGCTAGGCCACTCCATGTCCTTAATTTGCTTCTTTTTGATCCACTCCTTTGTCTCCTTGCCTGTATGTTTTGGGTCATTGTCTTGCTTGAATACTCAGCCATGACCCATTTTTTAATGTCCTGGTGGAGGGAAGGAGGATGCTACTCGGGATACATGGCTCTATCCATTCTCCCATTGATGTGGTGAAGTAGTCCTGTGCCCTTAGCAGAGAAACACTGCCAAAATGTTTTCACCTTCATGCTTGACAGTGGGGATGGTTTTCTTTGGGTCATAGGCAACATTTCTCTTCCTCCAAACACAGTGAGTTGAGTTAATGCCAAAGAGGTAAATTTTTTGTCTCATCTAATCACAGAACCTTCTCCCAATCACTCACAGAATTGTCCAGGTATTCATTGACAAACTTCAGACAGGCCTGCACATGTGCCTTCTTGAGCAGAGGGACCTTGCAGGCACTACAGGATTTTAAACCATTATGGCATAATGGGCTACCAATGGTTTCTCTTGTTGACTTTAATCTCAGCTGCCTTGAGATCATTAACAAGTTCCCCCGTGCAGTTTTAGGCTGATCACTCATGATCAAGGATACTCTGACAGGTGAGATTTTGTATGGTGCCCCAGATCGATGTCAATTGACAGTCATTATGTATTTCTTTCATTTTCTTACTATTGCACAAATATTTGTCTCCTTTTCACCCAGTGTCTTACTTATGGTTTTGTAGCCCATTACAGCTTTCTGCAGGTCTATGATCTTGTCCTTGACATCCTTCGAAAAGCTCTTTGGTCTTGCCCATGTTGTAGAGGTTAGAGTCTGACTGATTAATTGAGTCTGTGGAGAGAAGTCTTTTATAAAGGTGACTATTTAAGACGGCTGTCTTTAATGCAGGTAACGAGTTGATTAGGAGCATCTAACTGCTCTGTAGGAGCCAGAACTCTTAAGGGTTAGTAGGGGATCAAATACTTATTTCTCACTGCAAAATGCAAATACATTTATATAATTTAAACAATGTGTTTTTCTGGATTTTATTTTGGATATCCTATCTCTCCATGTTAAAATTCACCCACTCTTAAAATTATAAACCGTTCACGTCTTTGTCAGTGGTCAAACTTACAAAATCAGCAAGGGATCCAATAATCATTTCCTCCACTGTACGTGTTATAAAAAATAGCTACTATTATATTTATCTTAAATACCTTGGTCTTGTACTGTTGTTTTGTTTAACATTTTGTTTTTATATTTTTAGTACTTTTCTGGTTCTATTTTCACTCCCCCTAAACCCAGTATTGCCCTCTAATGATGGAGTGTAGAAAATATTTTGGTGGCATAGCTAAATGCTCACAATGCATTTGCAACTAATTTACCACCCAAGATAGAAACTCTAGTGGGCATGGTTTTCTCTTTAGGTTCCAAGAGATTTCTTGAAAACCTTCCCTGTATATGTCCAGGAGAACAATAATATCTTGCTTAGATCTTTCTGCTTTGTTACATTTTATTGATCACACACAGTCTCTATTCAAAACCCTCACATTTAAAACCTTTATGCTTCAGGAGGATATGAAATGATTTAATTTGTGTACTGCGTGGCAGCAATCTGTATTATGCAGTAGACCACAAAGGACCATTAACAGCAGTAAACAAATCATATTTGCATTTTAATGGCAGTTATTTCTATATACACAGAGTCTGGAAAGCTGCTGGTCCTCACTCTTAATTCCAACTAAGGAGAGAAACTCCCGGGTCATGGCACTCACATACACTCACTCATGGTCACTCACCTACACTCACTCATGGCCACTCACCTACACTCACTCA
>WMED01028504.1:0-10439 GCA_019650415.1 Pipa parva | reverse complement strand
TGAACTGGATGGACTTGTATCTTTTTTCAGCCTTATAAACTATGTTACTATGTTAAAATATGTTACTATGACATGCATGTAGCACCCCATTTATTTCAGTGGAGAAAGGGTTCTATATGTACCAAAAATATGAAGAAATATAATTCCTTCTGAATAACATTAAAATGATATAGATTTCCTAATATATACTAGTAATAGACTTTCCAAATCAGGGACATAAGCTGTCAAAAATCAAACACAATTCACAATTAATTACAACAGAATAAGACAACATGGGGTAGATCACATGATCACTAGGAGACAAAATGCAGGTCAGAATATACATGAAATGGATTAAAGCAAAAATGAAAAATTGTAAGTGTAAATTTGACCGATGCTCTAAATGTTTACTGAGTGAGGGATGTAGTTGTGCCATTTTTGTTGACAAGATACCCTTATTTTTTGCTGAAGCAAACCATTCTAGAAATGAATCATAAAATCTCACAATGTAGCACACATTTTAGTTATTAAAGAGACACAATATCCATGCTCTTATTTCTTTTGGAATAATCAAATTTCCGTAATCATTCCCAAAAACATTTAAGGGGGTTATTCACTAAAGTGAATAATATATATATATATATATATATATATATATATATATATATATTTGTCATGTTAATTGATCTCAAATAACTATCTATTTTTCTGTAAGTATGTTGGGTTTCTGCTGATGTCATTGATGTCATTTTTGTTTTTTTGTTAAGGGGTTATAAGTATAATTGCTGTGTTGGCATAAAAAAAATCAGTTTTTGAATAAAAACTAACGGAGTGGGAGGGGCCACCATTCTCCTTATTCAAGAAGTTTACAGAAGTTGAGTTATTAATGTAAATAAAAATGGGGACAAATCTGGAAATGGGTCATATTTATGGGGAATTTTACATAAATATTTGGCAAATGCAGCAGACTTTATATGTTTACATATATAAATATTTACAGTATTTATATATATTTCTAACAAGAAGAAAAATTAAACTTGCATGTAGAAATAGAAAGCATTGCAATTATCTGTCACAAATAAAATGCACGCCTACTGTTAAATGAAATCATCAGATATTTTTAGGTTAGGAGTACTTTGGATAGTTTAGAAGTAAATAAATAAATAAATAGTAATAATGGAGGGAGCAGGAGGTCTAAAAGAACAATAAAATATTGTACATTTGTGGACTAAAATTATCCCACATTCCATATTTGTCATATTCCCTATACTGTCCCTCTATCTCATCCCTCACATTACTTTTACTTTAACCCAAAAATTTCTAAATCCAGTTTTCCTCACCTAATACCCTGATTTTTTTTCATAATAATTTTGACAATGAGTTCCACAGTAAAGTTCCCTACTCCTAATAAATGTAATGATTTTCTCCAGATATCCTTCTAGCCCTTGAGCTATTTCACACATTCTGCCTACTCTGACAATAGCTCCTCTACCAAACCATCCAACTCTACTGTTTTCTGATATGTTTTTGTGATCTACTCTCTCTTTCCTTGAAAAAGATCCCCATAACATTCACTTAAAATTCCCACCCTTCTGTAAGTACTCCTAAATTATCATACAATCTTTCTATTTAATTTTCTTTTATATTCTACCTAATATTTTTTAATAGATTTTGGGAACTTAAATGCCCATAGTCCCTTTCCATTTTTAATGACATGCATACTGTACATTTAAACTCCTTCTTGTGATCCCTTATTCTTTTCCAACTATCTCCTCTAAAAAATATTTTTCTGCAACCTTTGAGTGCCTTTTCAAGATACAATAATATACAATAATGTTTCTTGCCACCTTAAATCCACTGACTCTTAAAACCAAATTTTTTGTCAATAACTCATGGATCAGTTCTCTAAGGGTGAGATGTAATAAAATCGAAAATATCGATATCATGTTGGGGACGTCAACCAAAACATTTACACTTTAGTGGGATAGATTTTGCCATTTTACACTTTTAATAGTTCAATTGTCAACTTTCGGTCTTTATTCAATGGAAAGTGACATTACCAGGAATAAATTAAATGAACTGTATTTTTTAAAGACGTTTCATCACTTATCAAGTCATTTTAGTGCCATAAAACTTAAGATAGGTGTGAATTGTCCAATATGCTTGGTTTGGGCTGTGAAAATTATACAAGGGTACAATCACTGCTACTGTAAGTATTTCAACTTTAAAGACTGAAATTGTAAATTGTCATTAAAAATGCCTGTGTGTGGTTGTTAAAATTACATTGTATGTGACTGATAGGTGGTGTTGAGGACTTCCTCTATTCAGTGATGGTTACTTCACTTTTGCACTTAGTCATAGATATTTCATAGTTTTGATTATAATGAAACAATACGAATGTTGAAAAGTATTTAAGATTATTTTCTATGTTTCATTGCAAATTTTGGTTTATATATAAATCATTGCAGTTCAATATTGGCCAACTCAGAAATAAAATGCTTTAATCCACCATCACCCCTTAAATAAGTACTAGTCAAGATGTTTTCTGTATGAATAGTTCTGCTTTTGGTATTTCTATTTATAACATAACATAGTCTAATACTGAAATATTTGGGTCAATTGTTATATTCTCCTTAGCTTTAGCTAAATGTGTTCTTAATTATTATCTGTGTTGTAGTTCTCATCACTTCTCAGTGAATTGCAATGGACAATTCCGATAGAATAAGGCCATTCATAGGAGATTGTAGTAACTGTAGTAATTTGAGTGGAAGACGCAAACATTGACATTGATTCATAAGAAAAAATAACAGATTTTAGATTTTTCCTAGATAGCTAGGACTAGTAAATAAACTGTTAGGCATACTAGGCAATGCTGTATATTCAATATACTGTGTTTTCCCATATCCATTACAATAACAATGAAATTTGGTTGCTGCAGTTTTGTTTTTTGAGAACATCTAGCTACTTTTTTTCTGAATAAGTTTTGAAGTATATTCCAGCACTTAAACTAAACTAGAAATTAATGTCCGTGAAAGGAATGCATATCTGTAACTTGTGTTTGACTTACCAAGTAGAGGGTAATTATAAAAGGTCTTAATTATCAAAAAGTGGTAAGGTTTGGATTTTTTGATTAGTTTATTGAGTTTCTGATTGCAACAGCGACACTGGCAATTTTTCATGTTTCCAATAGGTTTCAATCTGCTAACTGTGAATCTATAAAAGTGAAGAATATAAGAGGCAGGCACTATATCAAATTAGTTATCAAAATGTTAAAGAGGAAGTTTGGGTTCAATTAATCTACTGAAATCCACAAAGCCAATCCACTAATGAGCATTTTCTCAAATTACTGTGATCAGAAATAATGTATTTGGATGTACTATTCTCACCCACAGCCCAGTGCTAAGTCAGTGCTATCTTCAATCCCCCAGTAGCCACAGGTCTCCTTGTGGGGTCAGTATACACAGTGTTAAGGTCCAAATTACTTGCTGGAAACTTATATTGTGTCCCTGTCTTATTAGTTACTAGTTCTGAGCTATAGAAAAATAAGTTTCTTTCTGTTGGTATTTTGCTGTTTTATTTTTTTAATGCTATTGATGATAAAGATGCCTAAATAATGCCTGGGCTGGAATGAATGAATTAACATGAACAACCCAAGCTTTAAGAACCTCAATTTTGCAACCTGTATGTGGCAAAGTTAAGTCTGGACATTTAAGCTAAGGATGTCTTGGCAAATTGTCACTTAAACACAAGATAAATACTCTAATTGGCTGCATATTTCCATTAAACGGATGGGAAGCTGTGCATAAATATGCGTGTAATTTACTGAACCATGAGAGTATATGCCACATTGACAAAATTTACTCATGACAAAACTCTGTAATTTTAGCAGAAATATTTTAAGGGGTGAAACAACATATTTCACTTCTACATTTTTCTACTCTATTTTTATTTTATTTCTGTTTTTTCAGGTATCAGGATTTTATATCATTACTATGTTTCACACCTGTAGGTTTCTATTTGCTTTTCACCTTTACAGTATTTCTTAATGTTGGGGTCAGGCTCTCCCAGTCATCATCCTTAAAGGGGCACTATAGGGCTGATATAACTTCACACATACATAAAAAACTCCTTTATACTAAGCCAATTGCTGACACAAATAGTTAAAAAAATAAAAAATTTAGTAAAGAAATAATACTTGTGGTTTGTTTCCCTTAGTTTATTTTTCTGAGAGCTGACATTTTGTCCTCCTCCTTCTCCCATGTCAAGCAGCAGGAGAAGATAAAGCTGCCTGACTGCTATTGGTTAAGCAGTGTGCTGATCTTTTGGCCTCAGTGTTTACATTTGGAAAGCAGGAGATTACAGATGATAAGATAACTTGTGCACATGTGTTAAGTAGTAAGTAGGGCAAAAATGTCTGGGGGAGGGGGTACCTTTTCATGTAAAACTGGCCAGTACATGTCACACACACATTTCCTGGTGCAGGAGTTTATCAGTGCTGTCTACTCAATCATTCTGCATCACATGAAACATCTGCTGGGGAGAAATGCTTCTCACTAAGGTATAGTACTGCATATCAAAAGATGTAATCTGACTATAATTCTCCTTTAATCTCAGCAAGAGTTTTTGCTTTAAGGGAATTCCATTGTTGTGGCCCTTGCATTTACTTTATTAAAGGGATTTTTGTGCTGCATCATATACCTTTTTATGATTTTGTACAGCATTCAGCTTTTAGTATTTATACTGTAGTTTTCTTTTTATACTCAAAATTTTTTTTTCTTATGGACGATATGTCCGTTGTCAGATAAGGAACCATTTAATACCCAGCGCTCCAAGGAAGCAGCGCTAACCATTGTCACTACATTGATGTGAGGTATAATGTACTGTAACTGTTCTATTCGGCTTTTAAATGATTTTATATAATGTAATAATTTAATAATATTTTTCACTGAATGATTATCTAAGATAACCTGTCTTGTAACTATTCTTCACTTGTTACATTTTAGGTTGTTGTAAGTGATAAAATACCAGGCTCCAAAATTCGACTGTCTGGGAAGGGAGTGGATAAAGAACCAAAGGGACTTTTCAAAATAGATGAGGCTACAGGAGAAGTCTCGGTGACAAAATCTCTTGACAGAGAATCAACTGCATTTTACCAGGTAAGTTTACTAAGAAAGGAAACTACTTCTAATGACTCTTTTCTTTTTTTTTTTGTGTATTATGTATTTGTATTAAATGAGCAACCTAAATGCAAGTGCCTGAAATAAAGGTTTACACTGAATTATCTTGAAAGACGGCCAAAACGTTTTGACCACCTGATGCGATTAGAATGTTCAGTATACCGGAAACCGATTGAACAGATAGTTGTCTTGTGAGTAGTTAAGGAGACGGAGTTCCAGCTGTACAATGGGATCATTTATAAGAGATGTTGCAGTGGGACAATACAACAATATTATCAGTATGAATATATTTGCGTTGCAGCTTATAGCTTGAAGGCATCTAAATATAGCCCATTTTATTGCTTTAACCATTGTGAATGACCTTTTGCTGGTAGAAATCTAAGGACATATTCTGAGAGCACAAAATAATCTGCTAGATATTTGTAATCATTTTCATTTTATGAGGTTAGTGATCAGGGCCGGCGCTTCCATTAGGCAATATAGGCAAATGCTAGGGGTTCCTTCTGTCCAGGGGGGCGCTCGCGTGCATGTTTTATTTTATTTACTTATTTTTTTAATGCAATGGCACTGTTGGAGGTGAGTGGGGGGCGTGGGGCAAGGGGGTGTTGCAGGGCAGGGGAAGGCGGCGCAGGGCAGAGGGAGGCACGGGATGGAGAGAGATCTAGGGCGCCAATAGGGCCGGGACGTCACTGTCAGTGATTGTGATGGTTCAGGTAGGGGGGATATGTTTTGAACAGGTAAGGATTCTTAAAGCAATGTGCCAATGATGAAGTCATGTATATGCTTTGCAAAGATCTATTTTAGTAAACATACAGCCAAGCATTGAAAAAATATAACATTTTTATATTGAAACGTTGCTATCTTAATGAGTCCTATGAATTTCAGCTAAAATATTTATCCACCATAACAATACAAATGAATTTTGACATTGTTGATTTGCTAGCTATTTTGCACTGAGGGAGTTATTGACGAAGGTGTGAATTAGACTGTTGAATTCTCAAACAGCGGATTTCCATAGCAAATCCGCGACAATTTTTTAAGTAGCGACAATTTTTCACAGTAAATCGCAACTGCGACAAATATTCTCATTATAAAGAAGTGACTGCGAAAGTAGCAGTCTGTTGCGACTGTCTTTAGCTAGCAAATTCACCCCTCTACGAAACAATTTGGACTTTAGTGAATAATCCCCCGATTCCTTTCAAATCAGGAACATTTGCATAACCTAAACCTTTATTTTGGAATAAATCCAGTACAATCACTACACTGTATTATAAAATTACCTGGAAAACTGGTGAAACATATATTACATAGGGATTTGCAGGGCAAGATTAACTGGGGCTTACAAAATCCTTAATGGCCCACCTAGGAATTGCAATTTAAAATCTAGGTTGGGTCTAGCCCTATCCCTCAGGACATGAGAAAATATGTGAATATAATGTAAACCAAAATTATTATTAGAATTATTTTACAGTAAGTATTATTTATGTTTATCATTAAAATGATCTTAGAATGACCAATTTCTCCCGTGGAAATCTGAAGAAAGAGATTTAAAAAAAAAATCTTATAGAAAAATCTGCAAGAAATGACACATTCGCCTATGTAATGTTATGACAGCTAGATAGGCAGAACTTCTGGGGTCAAAAAAAAAGGGTTAACAGGAACTCCCTGTAACTCTGGAAACATAGATCTTAAAATAGGTTATAAAAGCATCTCATTCTGTTATCGAATCTGTCGGATCTACCCGATATACTTTATGTTAATAAGAGGGGTATAAATGATATGCATTGCAGTCATCACAAATTCTAATTTGCAACAAATATCAAGTAGTGAAGGAAATGCATGTGAACATGATAGTTCCATTATATCAATTTTATACACAACACGTTTCAAGCCACATAGATTTTTTTGGGTCCAGTGGCACTTGACAATAATTCCATATATGGGTCACAAAATGTCAGGACAGTGCCGTAGGTGCTACTAAAGATGTGTCAAAAAATGGAAGATTTGGGGATGATGATTTTCCCTTAAATAGAACAGTCTCTGGCAGATATAAGTCAATCATTGTAATAAAATGGCAATGAACTATCACTTACAGAGCACTTGTTTTCTGAGCTCTAGAGCTCAAAATACATTAATAAAATCAGTTTGCTAATTTGTAGACATTATGCTGTTATTTGCATAGCAGACTATCTGCTTCTTGGTCTCAGTTGTTGTTCTGTGATCTAACAATACCAAATATTTGTCTTGGTTGTAGAGTTTTCACGTAGCTTTATAGGCTTGATACAATACCAAACTGATATTAGTCAAAGGCCTCTAGCTACTTCTTCTTTCAAATACCCTCCACCTGGTGCTGTTTCTAGGAAAGCTTCAGCGGGGTCTAAATCATGTGAAAAATACATTGACCTTGAAAAATAGAAAATACTATAAATTCCAAATGTTGCTGTTGCTCAACATTAGGGTATTGCCAACTAGTGTTGTTGGTATTGATTTTAAGTCATGTATTTTATTCAACACTTGTATAATAGCTTATAGTGAACCCTCCACTGAGAGGATCTACAGTGCAGCCCCCCTGGACCAACTGATTTCTATAAAAATACTTCTTCACAAGCCTTAGATATGCATTATAAACATATTGTTAGAGTGTTCAGGGCTGAATAACCGTGAAGTAACACAATATTATTAAACTTGGAAAGAGAACTCTCGGTCTTTCTAAGTTTATTGTGCAAGATCTCGCATTGTTCTCGCAAGATTTTTTTGATTTTTCAATATTGAGTTTTTCTAACTTGATTATTCAATTAAAAGGTAGCCATACTACTAATGTAAAGTATGGCTACCTTTCCATCGAAAAATCAAAATGAAAAAAATCAAAAATATCTTATGAGATCTTGCACGATAAACTCTGAAAGAGTGAGAGTGGGGGTTATTCACTAAGGTATGAATTCGACTGTCAAATTCCCAGACAGCGAATTCCTATAGCAAATCCGTGACAATTTCCCCATTGTAAAGTCACAACAATTTTTTAAAGTTAATATTACTAAAATTTTCCCATAATAAAGTTGTGCCTGCGACAATATTCTCATTATAAAGATGCAACTGCGACATTAGCAGCCTATTGTGACTGTCTTTATCTGGCTGGCGAATTCACACCTATACGCAACAATTCAGACTTTAGTGAATAAGAGAGCAGTCTTGCAGAGTTTGATAAATTTCGGTCATTTTAATATGTAAAGTAAATAAAAATATAAATAAAAACTTTCATTAAAGAAATGCTGAAAAGAAAATGCTGTAATTGAATTGGTTTGTGTTGGGCAAAAAAAAAAAAAAAATCAAATATAAGCAAAGACATATTTATTTTAAATTGGGTTTTATCTTCTAAGAGAAACTACATTTTTTCGTGCTTGTGTATGTACAGTATGCTGCTGGTCCTTTAAACATGTTCATGCAATCAAAAGTCCAGTTGCATTAAACTGCAAATTGCATCATAATGAGGATTAGTAATAGCAAGAACATTTAGAATCTGCTAAAAAATAGAATAGATGGTAACACTTATTTAGTTGTGTTTGGCAGCATGTTGGATATCTGTGCGTGGGAATTCTAATGTGGGCACAGTTATTTAATGTTACATCAGATAGGCTACTTACTCGCTATTTAACATTGTGCCAAATATTCTATGCTAATTAAGTTTCATTTCGTTAAAAGAATTAAGTATTTTATAATGTACAACTGCAGCTTTTGTGAGTTTTTACATGGCACTTTTCCTTTCTTTTTCATCAACAAAATGAACATCTGCCCTGACAGTATATGACAACAATCATAACATATTTCACTTATCAAATTTAAGAAAATAACTAAGGGTGCATGGTAAGTAAATAATGCTGGTTATTGCTGTAAAATGTAAGCACTGGCACATCAAATCATGGGGGGGGGGAAATGTATCAATTGGCATGAACAGAAAAAAAAAAAAGGACACAAATTGCTAACATATTTACAAAAAAACAAAACAAATGTATCATTAGGTTCACTTTTAATGGCAAATAGCTGTTATTTCTAATAATATAATAATGCCACTTGATACATTTCCCCCAAGGGATTTTGCCTCCTTTGTGATCTTGCTTCAATGTTTATTATTGATTATGATGGAATGCTATTTTGAGCAGAAAGTTGTAACATCCATAAATGGTCACTATAATGTAAACAAACAGATAATTAACATGGGAAGTAAAGGAAGGAAGTCAATATTAGAGGTATTAAAATAACTACTAACAATAAGTCAAGCCTGAAAATAATAGTTCCTACTGGAGTTGCTTATAGAAGCTATTATTTTCAGTGGACGTGGCCTGTGTTTGTGTTACAAGTTATGATATGGTCCATCTCACACTTCAAGGTAATCATCCTTTTGGGAACTTTAAGACACATTCTGAGTTTGCTTGCACAATGGTAGACTTTCATCTTTACAAACATTCAATTTAATAGAAGGACTCCTTCTGAGATACATCATTCTTTCAACTCTTGAAATTTCCAAAGGCTTGATAACTCAGGAATGAAGAAGATTCTGCTTGGGAGCAGATGTGTGGATGCGCAGATGCTTTCAAATAAAGCACTGCAATAATTTCAAGGGCAGTTCCCTCTTCACCGCTGAAACTGAATCCAAAGCTCCAAAATATGGAAGGAAACCACAAAGGACCATAGATGTAAGATTGTAGATTACAACATTTAATGCACTCTATAATGAGGGTACCTCACCACATTTTGGTTTTATTTGATAATAATAAATTAATGTTTTTAATGAATAGAGATTAGTGTAGAGGTGGCCCTCATTTTTATTCCTATTCCATATTTTATTCCAATTTCATGTGGTTTATTTTTTATTTTTGTTTTATTTTATGATTCATATTAATTATTATTCATTATTTATTTATGCATAATTGTATTACACTGATTATCGTTGTAATAATGCACATTAACTGTTGTCAAATATTTTGTAAGATGCAGACCATGTGTTTTACTGATTGCTACAAGGAGTTTTGACATTTAAAAGCAGCATCTTGCCGGCAGCTAACACTGATGTGAATCGTCAGTGTGTACATCACTCCTTGGAACGCATACTTCCGGGTTGCGTTCCGGATGACGCCGAACGTCACGCGTCATCACGCATTATGACGTCACAGCGTGCCGCGTCATCGTGCAAACGCGGAAGTGAGCGCAAATGGAAGCATTTAAACCGCAGCACGCTGTGAACAGACCTTATTCATTCATTCTCCTGAGGAAGCCGAGTTTTATCGG
>WMED01028503.1:0-10439 GCA_019650415.1 Pipa parva | reverse complement strand
TGGTAGGCCATAAAACCAAATCTTCAGTAATACAGTTAGAGGATAGGCCCAACCTACTTATCAGCCTATGGCTGCAACCACTGGTAAAATCATATCTTTAGGCATGTACTTAGAAGAAGGGCCCAACCCACTTATCAGCCTATGGTCCCACTGGTTAATTAATCCAACTTTCACTGTATTTCTGGAATTGCAACAACATTTTGAGAAAAACAATGCCGAACTGCATGCTTAATTGCCTGCTTTTGTTTGAATGGGTGATGGCACACAAACATTTTGCACTTTATTGTAAGCATAGGACATATAATATAATACATATAAGCATATTTTTAGCTTAATAAACTGCTTGCATCAAAATGTAAAGCAGTTATGTGCAGTTACCCATGTGCTTTGTTGTGGTTTTTCATTCGTTTTTTATTATTCATAGATCTACAGAACTGCAAGAGGGCACCTTAACACCTAACGCAAGGATGCCAGAATGTGCTGCCCTGCGGTATCTGTCTTCAGAATACAATTCCATCTGACTAATGCCGCCAGCAGTGTGAACAGCTCCATAGGGATAAGCCTGTGTTTCGTACTGTGTTAGCCAGTCAATAATACAGGTAGAAGATGACAGGAATGTCACAAATAATATACCTTTTATTAGCTAATCGTGAACAACAAGCTTGAGGACTCCATGGCCCCTTTGTCAGGCTTCCACAGGGACAGATTTTACTGAACTTCAACTACAGTTCTTGACTTCAGTTTTATAAAAAGATCGCCTGGGACTTGGTTTTTTTTTTTTTTTTTTAGCTTATACTTACCAATGGGGACAGTGTTTTTTTCCTCTCAAAACTGAGTTTTCTCTCAATAAAAGTGGCAGTGCTGTTTTCTTTAACAAAGTTTAGACTCTGCAGTTCTTCGATGATGCGTTGATGGACATCGGTCACATTTCCACAGAGCAGCTGTTAACAAAAACAAACAATATTTTCATTAAATATCAATATTGTAATGAATAATGATATAAACAGCTTTAATTACCTTAAACAGGAAGTAATACTCAAACCCCAAAATTTTTCACCCTTCATTATTGATTCCATAAGAAGCATTTTTCCTAATATATTTATCTTTTCCACTAATTTTTCTGCTATTACAGCTGACTTACTGGTATGCTGCTATTATCTGTACCTGGAGAAAACGTCATCCAGGGCAGCATTTTAGTGGCATTTAAAGATTCTTACAATTGCTGACACCTACTGGGTGGTATAAATACGAGCTGTTTATAACTGTATGCTGTGGTTTTTGTTTTGAGAAAAGTGATATAGTAGTTTGTCATTTTAAAGAGCTAATTGTAACAATTGCAGCAAAAATCTATTAAAGTGCACCTGCCACATCAAAACTCTAATACTAATTTAGGGTGCACTAATTAAATAAATGTTTTTGTAAATATATATGTATTAAAAAATGTACCTTTATACAGCGTTTCTCTCTGTCATCTTCCCTGTCAGCCTGACTTTTCTTTTTTGAGCCAGATCTCTGCTAGATTGTAATTTAAGGGATCTGACTGGAGGAACTTTAATGTCAGTCATCCTTTTAGCCCCACCCAACCTGACTCGAGATTCAAGTCTGGCATCGGAGCAGAAAAGAAGCAGGGAGTTTGCTTCTTTTACTACAGTCTTAGCTGAATTTTTTTTTTTTAGCAACAACTCCCTGCTTCCTAAAAAAATATCTGTTGAGTAGACCTGTCAGGTACACTTTAACTGTTCCTTTAAAGTGTGGTTGTCACGGGCAGAAAGCGGACCCTCTGTACCACCGTGGGGTTGGCTGAAGTACACTGCGAGGCGCGGAGTCTAAGAGGCCCCTGGTCTTCACCTTTAATCTCTGCAAGGAGGTACTGGGCTTTGCTGCTGGGACCCCCAGGTCGCAACCCTCCCGAGCGTACCCCCTAAGGTAATAGCTAGTGCCGGAACAATAACCAGGTGGAGAATAGAATAACTAGACTTGAATTAGAACAGGAACAAAATGAAGGACTGTGACTTTAATAAGGAACTTCTCTGGAACACTGTATTCTGCTAAAGAGCAAGAACAAACAAAATGAGGAACAGCACAGAGCCTGTATAGCTGGTAGCTTAGGCACTGTCTGCCTAAACTGTCCAGCTTTTTAAATCTCCCGCTGCGTGCTGACGCAGCCGGAGCGCTCCCAACTCGAGATTTAAGTTGGGCATTGGAGCAGAAAATAAGCAGGGAGTTTGCTTCTTTTACTGCAGTCTATTTGAATGCTTTTAGTATTCAGCTAAGACAACTCCCTGCTTCCTAAAAACAGTCTGTTAAGTGGACCTGAGAGGCCTAGTTGAAACATGCTTGGACCACAGATATAAGGGAGCAGCCAGGGAATTTAAAATGTAACAGCTGGAAAACTGAAGACACAAGTTAATGACCGGAAATCAGGCAACCAGAAATCATTTTATTTTAGGGATAACTACTGAAGCCACAAATTTTAAACGACACTTAAAAAGACATTTTGTGACATTTTGCAGAATGTACTGAATGTTGTTTTCATCGTGGTATGTTTTCAATGGAGGCAGAGCAAACACAGCGTGGTCAACTATTACTTTTATTTTATTTTTTATTATTACAATTTGCCCAAATGAAAGATTATCTTGAAAGTAGTTATGCTACGTGCGACGTCTATTTTTCCTGGGGAATAATGAACTTGCCGGCGCAGTGATATCAATAAAAATGAAAGGATTCCAGTGACTCGGAGTGCAAGCATATGATTGGTCCTGCCGCGGTGGATACAGAGGTGTTTGGAATTCAGCTCAGCTCAGTGGGGATTGAACAGGATATAAAATGGAAGCTGATAAGCCTCAGGCATCACAGATAAGTTGCTTCCTTTTTGTGGCTTATCAGTTTACTAAAAGCCATGTGACTGCTGATACCCCATTGCTTCCTATTGTTTATCTCCTGAAACCGCAAAAGGCATGGCTG
Organism: Pipa parva; assembly: GCA_019650415.1. NCBI lineage: Eukaryota > Metazoa > Chordata > Amphibia > Anura > Pipidae > Pipa > Pipa parva. Next base: position 7,475 of record WMED01028503.1, on the reverse strand, counting down.
CCCTAATTATCGTGCTTTGTCCGGATTCTACAGCAGTCAAGGAGTTAATCTAAAGTCTGCAAACCAGCCAATAAGAATGTGGTAAAATAATTTAAAAATGGACAAGCACATAGGAGGTTAAAATCATGCCGAAATATTTCCGCACGTCCTCTACTCTCACAGACATCTGTAAGGGATTCAGATACAGGTTTAAATCACGCAAACTTTTCATTGTTATATGATCCGTACACATATATGGGAAATATGTATTAACCCCCGACATATCAATATCTTTGCCCTGTTTATTTTGTCAGTTTTCGCTTCCCTGCACTATTTGATTGGGCTGATTTGTAGAAGGTAAGATAAAATATGTGAAAACAGTCCTAGATAAATATCGATCAGTCGACAGGAGCGCGCTTTGCAGTGTTTTTCTATTACTTTCACTTTCCATTACAAATTGATACCAATAGGTACTTTTTCAAGAGAAAATTTTTTCCAACTGTGGCTAAGTTGACAGGATCAACTGCAGTGGGAACAATGGGTTTTACGCCAGCCTGAGACAGGTCAACACAGCAATATCTATAAAAATAGGCTGTTTTTCCAGCCTTAACTTGTGAAAAAAACTTTTCACTTTTGTAAATATCCCCCCCGTTGCGTTGCAAATGTGTAATGGTCTTTACGGTTTTCATATACAGAAGTAATATATTGTAAATGAATTTGCCTTCTATCACTTCCAACTGCTTCAAATTGTACTAATTACTATTAATAAGTAAAAGGAAATCCATACACAGTACTATTCACCTTCTAGAAAGTGAATAGTCTGTGGTTAATAATAATAATAACATATATGCAATTTATAAGAAACCCCAGTGCACAGCAGTATGAAGTACCCTGGGAATTAAAGGTTCTGTACAAGTGATTATACATGGAGTGGAAAAGTACATTCCCTTCTCTAATTCACGGGCTGGTTTCAAAACGTATATGGACAGACTGGGTGGAAATGAATCACACACACTGAAAAAGGCATGAACAGTTTATAATTTTAAGGGTAGGTTAATTTTAACATTGAGAGATAGAATGTCCAAAATAAAATCCAGAAAATCCAGAAATCCATTTATTTCATTAGTAGAACCTAAATTAATATTAGAGTTTTGAGATGACAGGTGCACTTTAAAGAGACAGTCAGCCTTTTTCCCTTTAAACTTCTGGAACTGTTTAGCATGAATGTGATTTTCCAAGCAATAGCGTCAGAATCAGCCTGTGTGCCACAAAGATATGACCGTACATAGCAGTTCTTTTTTACATACAAATTTCCTTTAAGGCAGTGGTTCTCAACTTGTGGGACGCGATCCCATTTGGGGTCGAATGATGATTTGCCTGGGGTCGCCTAAGACCATTGGAAATATAAGGATTAAATGGGGTTGACCAATAATAATTAATAAATGGGGGTCGCCAAATCACGGGGAACTATACTAAAGGGTCACAGCAATAAAAAGCTTGAGAACCACTGCTTTAAGGAGAGGACAATTTGTGCATTTATTACTCAGTTTTCTAAAAACAATATGAGAGAAGCCATCCTTACTGTAAAAGTTGCAGCGGCATCAGAGGCCCTCTCCAGTGCTGCCGACATAAGTTTCTTTATAAGTGTAATGAAGAAATACAGACAGTTGTAGAGGATTTTTTGTGCAGACTTGTTAAAAACTTGTAGTTCCTCTACCAGCTGGGCGTTTAATGCTTCATAGTCCTTGCGCGCAAGATCCAGCGCAGCATCAGGTGGTTTCTGAAGACAACTGTGGTAGTCCAGAAGTTTATCATAACGCTTCTGAATGAGCTTTTGGGGCACTGGAAACATTGCATGCAGGGTATTGAGTGGGGTACAAACAAGTCGGCCTAGTTTGTTAACCTACAATTGAACAGAGGCAAAAAAAAGGTTCAGACAGTTCAAATATATATATATATATATATATTCATAATTATATACATACTGTATGTAGTTATGCGCATGCCTGAGAACTCTTGATCACCAAAGACTCAGGGTTATTCACTAAGATGCAAATTCAACTGTCGAATTCTCAAACAGCAGATTCCCAAAGCAAATCCGTGACAATTTCCCCATTGTAAAGTCGCGACAATTTTTTAAAGGTAAGATTGCACTAACTTTCCCATAATAAAGTTGCGATTGCAACAATATTCTCATTATAAAGACACAACTACGACAGTAGCAGCCTATTGCGATTGTCTTTATCTGGAGAAATCGCACCTATACGCAACAATACAGACTTTAGTGAATGACTCCCTCAGAGTTCAGCTTTCGGGGTAATGTGGTTGTTATTGGAGTGAGAAGGGGGTGGTGTTTGGGGTGAAACAAGGTGGGGTAAGGGAAAGGGATCAGGTTAAGACAGCAGACCGGAGAACTAGCCCTAACAAAACTTGAGCACATTTACTTCCAAAGTTAGCTAAGTATAATGAAACAATCCTTTGCTATAAACATAGAAATGTAGAAACGTATATATATCTAAAAATAGAGTGGTTAACATAAAAACGTAAACCAGGTTATTTAGAAGGAAATACTATGCTATAGATGTGGAATCATATCAAAGTACTGTGACTCAGTGACTACTTATTTTTAGTCCATTTTGTAGGAAAGAAACACACTTTTCCATGAAGCATTTATAAAAAAACAAAAGAAGATTCATGGGTAAATAAAGGGAATTACGTTGCTGATTATGTCCCTCGCTATAGATTTCACTTACTCTAATTATGAAGAAAAAACCCCTTTATTTTAGGCACTTGGATTTCTGGTTGTTTTTTCTCCTTTTCGCTAATCCTATATTCATTGTTCATTAAAATGTAAATACTCCTGTAAATCTCAGTGTGTGGATAGGTCGTGTCTAATCCTGTTAATTTGGATCTTCATTCTCCCTGTTTTCTTTCTGCTTTCCTTGTATAATTATCCTAATTAATTCACACAGAAAACTACCTGGAAATCCATTCTACCTTTTAATTAAGCCTCTATTATTATTTCTTTCAACTATTTTGATTCAGGGGCACAAAACTATTTGAAAATGTTCCTTATGAAAAAAATGAGAAATATTGAGAAACGACTGCTTAATGTGACACTCAGAGGGCCTTATTGACTAATGGCTGAATACTTGCATAAAGCTCTGAATTCACATCTATTCAACACTTCCCCATGTTCACTTATTGATCAAACTGTGTGATGTGCGAATATGTGACCAATTGGGGTGACTACAATAGTCATTATCTTTATGGAGCACCATGCGTGCACTTGTACAGCTACTACCACAGTTGACTAAGCGGCAGAGCGTGTTAAATGATCAAATATGACTGGGAGTACTGCTCCACATTCACCCATTTGACTTCGCCACATCAGAATGCCATATTGCTGGGCTGATAGCAGGGCTCTGCATTCTAATTCTATCTGACTAACTACGCCACACATCGCATCACACAGCTATTCACCACCATCCACTTCTTGGTGAACAACAAATCTATTTTCTGCATAGTCAATAACGAGAAGTGAAATTTCAACTATTTTGGTGCTGCGTCTCGAATTGTAGTGAAATTAATTCAACGGATTAATTCATGGTTTAGTCAATCAGCCCCTCAGCCATAAGCTACATGTCTTCTGTTTTTGTAATGCTCTCTATGCTCATTTTAATGAACAGAGCATTGCTCCAGGTAGAGATCTCTAGATATAAGTCTCAGTAATTTGGCAACTATTTTTGCTTCTCCAACTCTGAGGCCAGGGCCATGCTAGCACATTATCAATACTCCAGAAAAAAACAATTACACTTTTCTTTAACCTGCTGAGAGTTAGAATGAGGTAATACACACAGTATACCAAATTCATGGACATCAATCACAGAAACAAGGAGTTATTCAAGCATCTTCAAGGTTTCATTTTCTTATAGTGGTAGTGCAATGAATAAAACCCAGTTTACCCAACTCTGGTAGAGACCACCTCCTAGGAGGACAACTGATTTTCCCAAAACCCATCCACCTTTTGAACCCCTAGTTCTTAACCCAGTACTAGGGTAAAGTTACCAGGCTTTGCAGACAACAGCTCATCTTTAACTGCTTCCTGGTTGATAATGCTAAGTAGTCATTTTATTTTTTTCAAAGGGGTTGATGGTCTCAGGACAGGGGAGAAAGTTTACATTTAAAATTAGAACCACCATCAGCCCAAGAAAGTAGGGAGGGGGCAGAGCAAATACATAATTAAAAGTGGAACATAGATAAAAAATACACAAAAAGGAACTTACTAAATCTTCATACTGTTCTCCTGAGCTGTTGTGGCCATTCACATTTTTGTTGCTGTTGTGGTTATCATCATGAAGGAGGCAATGTAATTCCATAACGTCTCGAGCAGCCTGGGGCATTGCCTCCTAAGAAATAAGAAAACAATTAAATCATCCTAAAGCCAAAAAATATTTTCTGGAAGTCCACACATCAGGAAAGGTAGTGGCTCAAAACTAAACTAGGTTGTACTAATGAAATAAACGTTTTTATTTAATATATATGTATTTATAAAAATGTACCCTTATATAGTGTTTCTCACTGTCATTTTCCATGCCAGACTGACTTTTCCTGCTCGAGTCGGGTTGGGCGGGGCTAAAATGATGACTGACATTAAAGTTCCTCCAATCAGATCCCCTAAATCAGGGTTTTGCAATGGTCTGATTGGAGGAGCTATAATGTCAATCATCATTTATCCCAACATTTTTTTAAATATATATATATATATATATATATTTAAAAAACATTTATTTCATTAGTAGAACTTAATTTAGTATTCGAGTTTTGAGGTGACAGGTGCACTTTAAGTAATTTCCCATGTGCCTTTGTTTTCCCACTTACCCTTCCTGTTCTGTGAGGTCATATCCTTTTTATGCAGTCATTTCCTGTTCAGCAGACACGTTACAGAGATCTGGAGACAAGAATTTGCTATGGCCTCTATATCTCATTCCAGCAAGCTCTATACCAGGGGTGGGCAATTATTTTTCTAATGGGGCCAGGTGAAAGGTTTGGGTGGTTTTAGAGGGCCAGAGTGTTGTGCCTAGCGTGTCAGTGCCTATGGAGGTTGGCCACACCCCCATTTTCACATACCCGGGTGGGCCGGTCGGAGATGGCTGGAGTGCCCAATTCTGCTCTATACCATTCCAGTAAGCGCTATACCATTCCAGTAAGCTGTATACCATTTCCAGAGAAACTCTGTATTTCATTTCTGAAGGTACAGTTAGTAAACTATCTAAAGCATATCCACTGCATCCAACTCACTGGGATTCCACATGTAACTGGTGGAGCTAGAGAAATGAGTATAGTGAGTTCACTATCTCCCACTGCTTGTACAGAGATCAGGACCGGTCCTGGCTAGATTTGCGCCCTGGGCGAACCACCCCTTGGGCGCTCCCCCTTGCCCCGTACCAACCCCCTGCTGGCACCGCGCAGTCAAACTGTTTGACTCAAACAAGGGGGCGCAAGCACCTGTAGTTACGATTGTGCACCCAGGGATGGACTATGACAAAAAATCGGTGCTGGCATTTTTGGCTTAGATTTACTGGTTCTTTAACAAATAAATATTTTTATATTAAAATTCTGAACCTGACATTTGTGATTTTACTTTGAGTAAAACTATGTCTTACAAAGCACTTCAGTTCATTATATAATTCAGTTTGTGACTATTTGCACAAAGGATGTGGTCAAATAGTGGGTGTGGCCTAAAGCACCTGGCATTTTGTGCTTCTATGATCAAATCCCAGCATTGAGCTCAAGTCTCACCTGCATATATTGAAAGTTATATGAAATGTTCTTTATACACAATCTGACAGTCTTTTCCAAACTTCGAAATATTTTTTCTTCTTTGTTAAATATTTGGTCCTTCACCTATAATATGATGCAAGAGATGAGCAAGTTGTAAAATGTTAATGAGGGTCATTCATCAAAAAGATGCTAAACATTACATAAGTAAGTGCATCCAACTTTGCCAATTCAGCATTGCGTTTGTGTGCGTTTTAACGCATGTTGCGCCGATGTATACAAAAAAGTCTGCAAAAATGTTTTGAGATCTAGCACTATTGATTTATCAATTTTATGTCAGAAATAACATTTTTTTGCAAAGTTTCCCGTGTATATATACATGTTTAAATAAAAGAGCTAATTCACCATACAGCGTTCAGGTAAGAACGAATTGTGTCTGATCTTTAGCACATTCTTGCATCTGTTTAGTGGCACCTGTTGATGAATCATCCCAAATATGCATTATAGGCAACAAAAATGCATGCAGCCAATCACACAACGTGATAGAGGTTGTTATAGTTATCTACTCGATTTCCATAAACAAAAGACCTGTATTCCAATAATCATCGTCATTTTTCTTTGCAGAAAAGAGTTGTTGGGTCATCTCCACAAAAGGGCATATGCATTTGGCTTTGTTTGTTTGCGATAATACATTTGGTTGTCTGACATTTTCACTAAAACAAGCAAAACCAAACCATAATTCCATAGTTCGTATTGTTATACCGTGTATATATATATATTTGTTTGTTTAGTTTTCCTACATTTTCTATATTCTTGACTTTTTTCACCAAAAAGAGTCCCATGGAAATTTATATTTTTGGTTGAGAAAATTCAATGAAATGCAATTCTGTGTAAAACAAGGAAAGCCGCAGGTAAAAAAAAATGAACTAATTAAAAATGGCTTCTTTAGAAAAGCTTAAGGATTACAAATGGTCTACTAAGAGACAGTGCTAATAACTAGACTCCTAGTAATATAAAAGTAACCAAAGGTTTAAGAAAAAAAGAGAAACTCCCTTAATAAAAGGTTTGATCACTTTTTATTTTTATTGAAATCCTATGAGTTAAAGTGCACCCGTCACCTCAAAACTAATATTAATTTAGGTTGTACTAATGAAACATTTTTGTAAATATAAATGTATTAAACAATGTACCTTTATACAGGGTTTCTCTCTGTCATCATCCCCATCAGCCTGAGTTTTATTTCCCGAGTCAGGTTGGGCGGGGTTAAATAATGATTGACATTATAGTTGCTCCATTCAGATCCCGTAAATCTTCATCTAGCAGGGATCTGATTGGATGAGCTATAATGTCAATCATAATATAGCCCCACCCACTCAACTCAGAAAAGAAAAGTCAGGCTGGCAGGGAAGATGGCAAAGAGAAACGCTGTATAATGTTATATTTTTAAAAATACATATATATTTACAAAAACGTTTGTTTCATTAGTAGAATTTAAATTAGTATTGCGAAATTTATTAAACTCGGAAAAGCCGTTTCAGCTTTTCTGAGTTTAATCGGGAGAACACTCTGAAGTATCTCGTGGTAAGTATCATAAAATTTGCTTTGACCGACACTTGCCGTGAGAATTTTTTTTTTATTGAATATATCCATGGAATGGTAGCCATACTACACTAATGTAAAGCCATACTACACTAATGTAAAGCCGTACTACACTA
>WMED01028502.1:0-10439 GCA_019650415.1 Pipa parva | reverse complement strand
CATGATTGCACTATTTCAAATTATTCTAATTCGTTGACCAGCACTTGTATGTCATTTTAAAAAATAAAACAAATATTCCTTTAAGTAGAGAAACAAATTCATGTTATACCTTTGCATCAATACATGGACATACCTCATCACCTTTTGGTAGAAGGGCAAAAGATTCATACAAAATAGGAGTAGAACTGTCAATCACTTTTCATGTCCTCAATAGGATGCAAAAGACTATGGGGGTAATTAATCAAGCAGCGAAGTGAGCTACGATGCGTTCAGTTCACTTCGCTAATGGTAGTATGCGCATGCTGATGTCCTGTACTCTGACATCAGCATGCACATTAAAGGGATTCCCGTCTCGGCGAGGCAACTCTTTTGTTCTCAAAAGGGAATCCCTTTAATGCGCATGCTGATGTCAGAGTTCAGGACATCAGCATGCGCATACTACCATTAGCGAAGTGAACTGAACGCATCGTAGCTCACTTCGCTGTCCGATGTCTTTGCAAAAGCTGCTATATGCATTACACCAGGTGCAGTTCCCTTTCCTTTTTTATGTCAAATACAAAAATGTTATCTACAAAGATTCCAAACCACAGATTGCTCTGAAAATATTTCAGTAGTCCAAGTGGCTGAAAAACATCTCAGTATAACCAATTACTCCACCAAACCACAGTTGACTTCTATCTGATCATTCTACACACTGGGTGTCAGACTAACTATAAGAGATTAGAGGTCTGGATCCCAGTGGCTGGATACTGGCAAAAAGCGAGTTATGTCTTTAACCAGAAAATAACTTTTAACAGGGCAGGGGTTAAAATAAAATAAATGGGGACTTAGTTCTGATTGGCAAGGGTTCCGTTGGGACAGGAGAATTCAGGGGTACTTCACTATCCCCTAAGCAAGATGTGCAGGACTTAATTATCTTCTTCACCTGATTCCCACCCAATTAACCTTACCAACGGAACACTGCTAAAATAGGATAAACAGGACTTAGCAAATTCCCCTTTAACATAACTTGGCAAATTCCCCTTTAACATAACTTAGCAAATGTCCCTTTAACATAATTTGGCAAATTTCTCTTTAACATAACTTGGCAAACTCCCCTTTAAAATCAAGCACAACAAAGAAAGGGAATAACAAAACAGTTGGGACTCACCTGCAGAGAAACCTTGAACGGCGAAGCAGGACGCCGAAGGGGAGGCGGAAACAGCTAGTGGGAAGCACCGAACAAACACACTCAATTCTAACCCACTGAGCAGGGGGGAAAGGCGCCGGACAAAACGCCAAAAGGTTTAACTAAACAAACTAGCCGACAACCAGACTAGAAATTAACCTAACCAGAATACAAAGTCTTAAACACACACTGAATATTAACAAACGAACCAGAATCACCTTGTTAGTACCTAACCAAAATAATGTGGCAAAGGTTTGGGGTAGTGGACCGGTTAAAAACCCTGTGGGGCCATCTGATTGGTCAGAGGGAACATAGAACTTAACCCCTTTCAATGCCAGAACCCTAACACTGGGTCAATGTATAATTGTACCAATGTCACTTCGGTTTAGGAGGCAGAAAACTATTTCTACCCATTGTTTTTTATGTTATCTAAGGCTCAATACAAAGAGTTTTTTCACATATGGCATGAACAGAATAACCTAAATGAGTAGGCTTTTTGTCTGCCTATTTTTACTCTATCCGTTTAAAAGATAAAAATGTGATCAGACTTTTTTCAAAGCTACAAGAAGAATATGGATTAGCAAAACCAAATTTCTTATTTATAACTTTAGGTCTTTATGTCTCTTAATGCTTTTCTACAGCACAAGAGAGATGAGTGATCTGGATTCATATAGAACTGGTAGGTAAGGATTGGGCCCTCAAACTGCTATTTAAGCAACAACTTCCCTCTCCATTTCCTGTCCGCATGTTAACATAGAAGTACTTGAAGATATTGTAAGGTTCGGTGCCTAGTTGTAAGGAGAAGGAGGTTGCTGGCGTATACCACACTGACCTTTGCGCTAGCTGTCTTAGGGTGCGGAGTCTAAGGTACTCTCCGGTCTTCACCTTTAACCCCTGCAAGGGGGTACTGGACACAGGTCACGGCCCCTAAGCCAGCCATTCAGTGGTGGTATAACACAGACTGCGGACTCAGACTTTGGTCACAGGTGCTGGACTCTGAACACTGGACACATACTTTGGTACTGGAATCAGGATTCTGGACTCAAGGTGCAGGACACGGCTACAAGACTAGGACACTAAAGCAGGAAAGCAAAGCATTGGCAGAAATGCAGAAACAGGTCTTAAACTTTAATATAAACTTGCTACAATCCCACAAAACTAAGGCAGAAGTACTATTAGTATTTTTATAATTGGGTGCCATGGTTGGAGCGCGTCTGCCTTATATAGGCAGTGAGACAGGCACGCTCCGGCCTCTGTTCACACCTGGCGTGCGCCCCCGTGACATCATGGCGGGTGCACCCCCGGTGTATGCGCACAAAGCGCCAGCAGCGCACGGTGTGTACGCACTAAGTGAGGAAACCTGGCGCTGGACCGGATGCAAGTAAGTTTTCCTTACAGATATACAGAATACTCTATGCCACATTGTCAAACTAGCATATAGACACTTTATTTAGGCCTTAACATGATTCAGGCTGGGTTCATATTATTATGACCAACACTTTCGATCCAAGACTGGTTATAAATTCATCACTTTTCCAAGTTTACCAAGCAAGATCTCTCATTATTCTCGTGAGATTTTTTGATTTTTTGAGAATGAATTTTTCTATCTCGATTTTTTTTTAAATTTTTCAATGGAAAAGTAGCTGTACTACTAATGTAAAGCTACGACACTTGCTGCCCTTCACTCATTAGAAACAAACCATTCTTTCCAAAATCAATCCGTTAAAGAAGTTCAGACATTAAAGACACAAACACCTTTGTAAGTCCTCAATACGTATATCACTTAATGTATATCATCTATGTCCAAAGGATTATTTTAAATTGAAGAGACATTAGGGGAATCTGTTTAGAATGTGTATGTTTTTGGTTATTAATAAGGACTGTTTTGTACCTTCAAAATGATTGAAGCATTTGTGTCATCCTCTATCTATTTATTTCCCAAAAATTATTACTTCTTTTGATTTTTATGTTTCACTTCTGTACATAGATAATACTTTTCCATTCTTTTTGACTCTAACAATTTGAGCAAGAGACTTCCTTTCTTTAAACGATCTACCACCTGGTGGCCTTATTATTTCACTGACTTTACCAAAAAGCAATTTTGTTTTGGAGGAATTGACTGGTCTGGCTGCTGCAAATGCCATATCTACTAGACAGCTGCAGAGGCAAGCACAAGTGTGCTACAAGCCCTCTGGGAATATTCTACAGCTTTACCAATAAGAAACAGTGATCATGGACCATTGGGAAAAGTGACCATCAATGATATCTGTGAGATTAATCACCCTTCTGTCTATGATAACACTAGTGAAGAAACCTCAGATATGTGTAAAGATAAAGACAATTCAGGGTAATGTGTAAAAATGGAAAGTAGTCTTGTTGACAGTGAAAATAAGATTATGATTTATTAAGGAGGGAATTTAAAGCATTTGGATTGTAAGGTCTGTTTGGTGGTGAAAGGTAAATGCTGGTTTCTGCTTAAACATCAAATTTAGGCTTGATGGAGGTTTATTTAATCTAATACATGACATATAGCAGTTTGTAATTGCGTAAAGTACATTATAATGCATTCAGTGAAGTATAGGGATGTTGTCTGAGACCTTCTTTGAAATTCTATGTCTGGCAAATACAGACTTGAATTTGGTCATGATAGTGTGTGAAGTCTTTGTCTGGCAATTTTTAGGACTTCAGGAAATTTAGAGAAATAGTCCACAATCAGAAGAAAAGTTTGGCCTCTGAAACTAAATATGTCTGTTGCAAGTTTTAGCCTTGGAAGTTTAGGTATCACATGTGATATCAAGGTATTTTTACAGTTGGCCGGTCTGTTTTGCTGACAAACCACACAATTTTCAGTCATTTGTTCAATGTCTTTTGACATGACAAGCCAATCATACTGGCTATCTTTCAACCTTTGCATTCCTTGAAGTTTTTTTTGCTGTCGAACCTATTTATGTTTTATTATGTTGCACTATTGGTTACATTTCAAATGTGGTTCTCTTCCAATCCACTTAATCCATCTGTGTTTCCAGAGGCATCTTATCTTCTTTAGAAACTCCACAACTGGTAGTTTAGAATAGGTATCAAACAAAATACAATCCCCCCTGTTTCCATAGTTACAACCATTTGTGTCTGGCACAAGACTCAACAACTTTACGGAATATTTATTTGGTCCCTAGTGCCCCTGATTTAAAGCAAACATTTACTGACCTCCATCTCACTCCCAGACTCTTAAGGGCCAAGTGATTTTACTGCACAGTAGTTAGTGAAGTTACTGAATATGAAAATTCATATATATATATATATATATATATATATATATATATATCAGAAAACTGAATATACACAAGTTACTTCACATCACAATGGGTGAATTGACTTTTTAATGGATAACTACCAAATGGATACAGGATATTCTCATGCTTACAAAATTCTACTAGGTAAAAAGCACTGAATCTACTCCACAAATGAATGGTTTCCTCCAGGAATATACCTTGTGCGTTCTGAATATAGCTATGGGTAGTACAAAATTATTATATGGTGACTCTGGGTTTTAACTGAAGAGGTGAATGTGTCTACTATATCATTTATTTCTTTGCTGACTATTAATGACATATTGTCATGTATAATGCAAAAACTAGCATATGCAACATATTAAAAAAAACAGGAAAATGAATAGCAGGAAAGCTGACTTATGTTTATGTCGATGTTAATCTGATTAATGCACGACACATCACAAACAAGTATCACGTAAAGAACATTGTAATGTATTTGCTGAAGCATATAAACATGTTATCAAACTTGTATTAATATTAATGTGTCCAGTTCTTCTAACATAATACTTTGTTATATGAATTGAAGCTTCTGGGGTTTAATGTATCTCCAGCTTTCATTCAGATTGATTCTCCTTGAAACATTCTTTTGATCCATCCAATCGGATATTTACAATCTATATGGTGAAAATCTTTCACAGATTTATCATTCAAACTTTTACATTGACCGAAAACTAAAAATCTTCTGAACAACACAGCAGACTGCTGATATGGCATAGAATAGATAATGGGAACAAATGAACCTAAACATTTCCTTTTTCTGTTGCTAATTATTTCAATAGAAAAACAAAATACTTGAATGGTCTATAGATGACCCCAGTAAACATAGTGGATTGAGGAAGCTTTTCAAATGCAGTTTCAGCTGGTTTCAAGTAATTAGTCTGTTTTATCACAACATAAACAACATCAATGCTTCAATAAACAGACTCCATTTGATAAGTAAAAATGTGCCTTGGGCAGCAACACAGATACACTTCCTCTTAGCGCGCCTATAAAAAGTATTCACCCCTTTACCTGTTTTACATTTTATTGGTTAACAACACCTCTGAATCACAATGAAACAAACCGAGCTTGGTCACATGGAAGGAAAACTAATCTAAACAAAGTGATTTACATAAATATTTCCATATTTTATTGTTTAAGGTCATGGAATTAACGTGAAATGAACTTGAAACAGCAATCTCTATATTGTTAAAGTTATTTATTTATTTTTTGATTAAATACAAAAAATCTAGAAACTAAGGTCCTACTGTTGATCTGACAGTTTATTGGCAAAAATGTCGCTGTGAAGACTTAATAACACTCTAAATAATGCCAATCTCCTGTTAAGTCAGGTAAAAATGGAAAGGATACCAAAGCAAGTCATCCATACCAGCAGTATGACTGAGTAACATGGGAATTAGTAAGTAAGGTCACCCAGAGAAAAATCTGCACTGGCAAAAATAGCAACAATATTACATCCTTAGGTTGGCAACTCAGTCCCAAACATCATTCCTTTTAAGAATTTGTACCTGAACTTGACAATAGCAATTTACAAATGCTCTTATAACAAATTAAAGGAATTTGACCAATTTTGAGTAGTGGGGCAAAACTGCAGTGCCCTGATGCAGAACGCTATCTGTTATCTAGTTATTCATATATCTGAAAGTGGAGATTGGAAATCATTTATTTACAAGAAATTCTGATCATAAATAATTCTGCTTATCCAGTTGTTTATGTCTCTTCCTATAACTAAAACCTCCCTGCCCACATTCTATCTTTTTTTTTTGTCCTTTTTGAAACCATTTCCATCTCCAGGACATAATTTTTGTGTAACAATGCCCAGAATTGGACTGCATATTTAAGGTGAGGTCTTCCAAAGATCTGGACAATGGCAAAATAATATCCTTTTCTCTTGATACAAAAATGTGCTTCACTAGCTTTGGTAGCTGTAGATTGCCATTGGATAGTATCATTTTGTCTGTGGTCCACAAGTACTCCTAGATCCCTCTCCATCATGGACTCACTTGGTTACCCCAACCTCTCCCTACCAGGCAGTGCATGCTGTAGGCATTTTTTCCTGAATTATCCTAACATAGGATTCTTACCCCCTATTGGGGTGAAGGTTCTTGAGCCCACTATGACCTTTGAAGTGCTAATTGACCTGGAGATTCTTGTACCATATTTTTCCAAGCATTTTTAAGTATTTGGCACTGTATAATTTTAACTATATGTTTTGTTGGGAACCAATGTAATTTAAAGGTAAAATATGTATAAATGTTTTAAACTTATTTGCAATTTTCCAACTGAAGAGTGTTGTAAGAACTTGCAATAAAAAAAAATAATCACACCTGATTCAAGCAACATCCTTGACTGACCTGATTCAAGCAGAATCCTCATCAGCTGTTTTTGTCCTCTGATAAATTCTATGCATACATTTTTCTAAGGCTTGAGGAGGATCATTTTGCAAATGATTAGGTAGTCATTTCTCCTGTTTTGACAGAATTCAATGTGTTTGATCATCTACCAATGGAGATTAACGTTGTCTCCCTATGTAAAATATCTTATTATACAAAACAAATACAAAATAGATGTTTTATCAAAACCCATCCCATTTTTAGCAAGACAATCTTGCCTTTTTTGAAGCACAGTAGAGAGAAATGATATTGGGATGTGATGTACTGAATGCCTAGTGGCTGTTTATTTTTAATAAGATCCATGTGCCAAATTTCACTCTAGTAAAGGGAATTATAAGGATTTGCCACACATTTGACCTTTGTATCCAACCTATTGATGACAAGAGCCAGTGACTAAAAACTGGTCTGTTTAACAAGTGATGTTATGTATCAGTAAAAGAATGGGTTTCACTTTTAATGCTAAATTGTAATAATGACCAATTATGCACATTGTATAGCGACAACTGCAAATGCACATGTAGAAAACACAGTAAAGAAAGGACAAACTGTTTAAAAACTAATGAATAGCAAACCATTTATTAAAACATTATTTTGTGTACTAATTTCAGAAAAGCATATTCTAACTACAAATAGTACAATCAGGTGTGGTACAGTACTTTGAGTGATGAGTATTTTCAAACAAATTTCAGATAAATTGTAGGATCCTGGAACAATTTACAGTTTCTAATAAGTGTATTGTTCTACCTAGAGAGATTATTTTGTTCACTGACAGACAATTTTCTTGTGATAAATTATCCATAAAGCTGTTTCTCAGATATTTTTAGGCAACCGTTAGCACATATCTGCAGCAGAAGGTTTATTTTAATTTATTTTCTTCGGAGACTAAAACCCTTTTTTTAATTATATTTTCCTTTTTTTGTGATTGATTTTTAGCTAAGCTGGACTAAAAATATCACATTAAAGGGTAAAAACATCTGTCTTTTAAATCCCATGTGAATACGTTGTTTGTTTGAATGTAATTTTTTTTTTTTTTTTAAGGACACATTCATTTACACTAATACTGTCAATTATGTGAAAATCACAATTTCTTTTGTGGAGTGATTTAAAAAGGAATTATACATTCACTTTAACAACATGAACAGAGTTTAGTGCATTGTTTTAGTCTAATGACAACAAGTATTTAAAGTTTATTGCTGGACTTTTTAGAATTTTATGTTTGAAGTAAATCAAAAACTTTTTAAGTTCGACTTTAATCATGATAAAGCAAAATGTTTAGGCTTAGCACTCGCCTCAATTCCAATTTTATAACATGTAATTGTAATTGTCAATTTAGTCTAACACAAGTATTTCATATAGCGGTTTATTTATTACACAATGAGAACCATAAATGTAGAGTTATCACTGTTTTCATTAAGGTACATTATCCCTACTGCTGCAATATATGGACAGTTTAAAGACTGGTAGAAAAAGTAAATCCCGGCACTCCAACGTGTAAATAAAAGTTTAGTTTATTCTTCACATATCGATTAAAAACAAGGAGGATATAGCCTACGCGTTTCACGCGTTTAGCGCTTACTCATGGATTCCATGAGTAAGACTGGTGTCCATTCCTTCTTCCAAATAAATAAACAGTGAAACTGGCTTTAATATTTGATGTTGGACCTTTATGAAAACATATTTCACCAATTCAAATTCTACATTACAATCTAGTAGACTTTCATGAAATTATAATACTGTTAAACTAATGCCATTATTAAATCAAGGCATTGTGCTAGTTTGTCATCACATCAGATACATGGGGTATAACTGCCTAAAGGGGATGGAAAGTTTGGATGAAGCATTATTTCTATTTGATACTGTATGTGCACCTATTGAAAGCCAACTTAAACATTACAATGTAAAATCGATTTTGGGATCAGTAGCACTTGCCTCTTGTTTACACTGTCCTGTTCCCCCTCCCATTCTGTGTATATACTCTTCCTGAGCAGGGCTGATAAGCCCCAAACCCCGAGTGACATCACAAGCTATACAGAGAGACACGATCTCTCCTCCCCCACTCCTATCTGAAAAGTCTGTTTATAGCCCTGAGAATGCGCAGATAAGACCTGTCCGACTGCCTGTGCAGTTGGCTGTCAAGAGAGGGGTTAGGGAGAGAAGGGGGCATGGTTAGCTCCATGCACGGAACCTGTTTACACAGACAAAGCAGCTACAGAGGGATATTGAGCTCTGCTGAGTTAAGAGGTAAATCAGAAGTTTCTTAATTGATTTATTGCTTGACAGTAGGTAAATGGAGCTTTATTTATAATCAGAGTTTACTTAACCTTTAAGAAACAATGCAGTCTCCAGCATGCATCTAAACAGACTATACTTATCAGTACTGTAGTATGTGGAATCCATATGCATGTGATTTAAAATGGATGAGCTGGGTAAATTAGCAAAGGTTCCCATCTCAGATCTAAATCAGATCTAGTACATTGCGAAGGTGAAAAATACTTTGTGAATTAAGCTTTTATTACAAATTGCTATTATGTTAAATGTTGGAAGGTGAAATTGCAAATATTGTAGAATTATGCAGAACTATTAATCCCAGAGTGCCTTGAGTTAGCACAAAGACATTTTGGATCAAAGGATATGGCTGCCCATACAATTCTCATCACAATAGAAGAAAGTCAGCAGCCAACGGCACCATCCCAGGGAACACCTCCCCATTAATATCCGTATATAAGAAATGATGGACGTCCGGAATTCCAATAGTGTTATTCAATGTACAAACTCACATAATACAAACACCATAACTTCATACCAGACTGGTGACAACACAATATATTTTTGGTTATGTGGGTGTTTGTAACTTAAAAGTACTACTTAGAACAAAGTATATTATGCTTCATATTAGACTGCTGACCTAGATAAATATCAAATAATTCCACAGAATATATGTTTGGATCCAAATGTACACTGAATGAATCAAGTGGAAGTGCTGAAAATAGATGGAAATACAGGAATAAACAGGGGAAAACCCCTAGTGTGATACCGTCACACACTGAGACTAGATGTAACAATTATATAGAGAGGTGCTCTATAGTACTGGAAGGAATATTAACCAGTGAATGATCTGAATTGATGTCAAATGGGAATGGTTCCCTGTGATGAAAAAAATGACAATAAAGTGGAGAAAGTGCTCTGCAATATTTAAAATAACCAGTGTGTAGAATTATATCATATGGGAATTTTTCCCTATGATAAATGAAGAATGGGTGAATTTAACCGTATCACTGGTGCTGAATTGAATTGAAGAAAGGAGGGGTATTTTAACCCCTCTTGATTAGGAGCACTAACCAGAGAGTGCTAAAGATATAGCACTCAACAAAAGATCCACCGGAAGGGCAATTGTGGACACTCCACTTGATTTCTGTAGTCAGGGCACTGGATGCAATACAGAACATAAGACCATAGTGCATCTCAGTTGAAGTAAAAAATGTTTAATAAACTGTAGGGAATCACTCACTTGCTGCTGCAAATCTTTCCCAATAAACGGGTATCCAGTCG
>WMED01028500.1:0-10439 GCA_019650415.1 Pipa parva | reverse complement strand
TTATCAAACCTGCTAAATCTGCAGGGGGTTGAATACTACTTGTAGGCACTGTATATAGCTCCATCTACCTCTGGTGCAATTAAGAAGCCATTTTATTTCGTAAAGTACACTTGTCACCTCAAAACTTGATTACTGAATTAAGTTTTACTAATGAAATAAACTTTTTTTTAAATATAGATGCATTTTTTTTTAAAATGTACCTTTTATACAGCGTTTCTCACTGTCTGTTTCCCTGTCAGGTTGACTTTTCTTTCTCGAGTCAGGTTGGGCGGTGCTAAGAGGAAGCATCCTACAGATGATTTACATTTATTCCCATAACAAATCTGACTGCAACAAATTTCCCATTCTAAAATTGCAACTGTGGCAATTCTTTAAAGTTGTTACTGCGACAATATTGCCACAGCAAAGATGCGCATGAGCAAGATTTGGCAGAGGGAGAGAGGAGCCCACAAGTATTTGTGGGTGTGGAAATACCTTTTGAGTGGCAGGTCCTATCAAAAATGGCAGCTTCCAGATGTGGAAACTGGGCCTACCTTACAGTAAGAGCTACTTTATAATCTTAAGGTTTTTTTTTTTTGTTTTTTTTTGCAAATCTACATGATTATTTATCTAATCGATTGATTTACTTTACTTAAGATGAACGATTGCAAGCTGACAGATACACTTTAAAGAAACAGTTTAGGCACCAACAGTTATTTGCTGTCTGTTTGGCACTGTTAAATAAAAGTTAAATAAATGCTTTCTGTCATATAAATTATTTATTTATTTCCACCCTTCACAATTTAGCACCAGTTTGTTACTGAAGCTCCTCCCCTCTCTCAGCCACTTCCTGTTCAGAGTTAGGGAATTGACTGACAGGCTGGATAATGCTAAATAACCAATCAGAACCTTTAAACTGTCATCCACCTTTTTTTTTTTTTAACTCTGAAAGGTGTAGTTAACCCAGCAAAAGCAATCGTTAAAGAAAGGGCTGAAATATTGACTTTCTTTTTATATGCTTTTGGTCTCTCTCTCATGCTCAATTTCAGCGCTTGCTACTGACAGCATACATCATTAGCTGTAAGTATTGTAACTGCCCATGGTAATTCATTAACTATTAATTTTGACCTTCCTGAGACGCCGTTGTGTCAGTGACACAAGAATCCAACCAGGAAGTAAACACAGAAGGAGCTGTGTACTGCTACACAGATGGAATAATTAATACCTTTCCTCACATAAAAGACTAAGTATATTAGAAAAAAAATGAATTATGCATTTACGACACACATTACTTTTTATTAATCAGGCTGGACTGTTCCTTTAAATACAGCCTGGTGCATTCACAAAACCTAAAAATTGCACTATAGCTCCCACAAATTATTTGGGTTATTTAATAATGGAAGAATTAGGAATGAAAATATACATTTAAGAACCATGTGACATGCTGACAGCTATTTGTAGCTGTGGCAATCGGTCCTACACAATCAAAAATAGCTGTATTCCTGTTGGTTTTATTGCTTTTGCTATTTTTGCTGCTGATGCCAGACATCTGGGCAGGCAGACCCCCAAACAGTTCTGTTAGTTCTCATATAACTTTAGATAACACATAATTATAAAGGGCCTAGAAACCCCAGGAATTGAAAGAAAATGTAAGATAATTTTTGGAAGTGAAGGCAGGGGCGGGAGGGAGGGTAGTACGAACATAGACTAAGTTGGCTGTGCTGCTCATCTCCATCAGGAAACAAAGTGTCCACCAATAACAGTGTAACCCTATAACAGTTGCTGTTGACTTTACATTGTTGAAATATTGCGGTATATTTTAGCACACCATTTGGTTCAGAATTTTTTTTTTTTTTTAAATTTCCAACTTAAAACCCTAGGTGCATCTTATGGAGTAAAAAATACCTGCATATACCCGCATCTAATTATTGGATGTAAAGATGTCTAAAGTTCTTATACGTTACCTGCCACTTTATTCCCTTATTCAATAAGTATAAATGTTATTTCACAATGCAGTATGGTCACTGAAAAATAAGTACAGATGTGTTATGGAGGGTGACAATGTTCTGTGGTGTACCTCCATAAATACCCACTAAAGTCAAAGACAAGACATGTCAAATGTTTGACAAAAATCACACTATTCAGTTACGTTACCCTTAGACTAACATCTAATAATGTGTTTAAATTAGAATCTCATGTGGCCCTGGTATCTGTGAGTTGCAGATCACAGCAACTCTAGGTAGTGTTCCAGAATGTACGGAGAGGAACTAAGGAACGGAGACACACACAAAAAGGTTCAGAATTGGTAATACTCCCCATACTGGAAGGAGGAGGAACATTATTAGCAATAGTTCAAGTGACACATTTTGCAGAATAATGATTGTGATTTTATGCTTACTGCTAGACTTATCTTGCTTTGTGAAGAAAAGGTGACCATATGATGGGTAGTGACTGCAACTTTCAAGTAACATAAGACTAAGTGGTTTGGGTTTTTCTACTCTTACATAGGCTTATTTAGTGGTGATGCTTATTTATAAAATAAAAGCTCTACATGTGTTAGTGACAAAAGCAGAAAGCATGGTTCTGTGACCCACGTGACTGGTTGTCATAGCCGACATCTTACAGTACACGCTGGGTTTTGTAAAGGATGAGAGACACTAATGATGAGTCTCAGGCAAATTATTCCAAGCACTAAAATGGACAATAGTACTGTGCTGTCCATATAACAACTTAAATGGAAAAAAAATGGAGATAGAATGGTCATGCCATAAATGATACATGGTAGGGAAAGCTAATCAGCTGCTGCTAAACTACAAGTATAGTTGTCATTGCAAAGCTGCAGATTGAACATGAGGTCAATTGTATCCAAATTGTGCATTCAGGAAAAGGATAGGTGACAGGTAAGGAACAAACACCCTTTCCTCCTTCTTGTGGTTACAGAACCACAACTGCCAGAAGATGTGAGTAGAAGGGCCATCTATGGCATAGAAACATGCTAATTTGAAGAAACTCTCAACTGTTCCACTATCAGGGGAATGTATCAGCAGTAAGATTGCTTACTTAGGTCTAGAAACCCATAGCAAGCTATTAGAGGGAGCTTTTTCCTGTGCTAGAAAATGCTAGGTGGCAACTGGTTTCAATGAATTAGTAGATTTAAATAAAAATCTACCTCTGATACATTCCCCTCTATTTCAGAAATGAAAATTGTTGAGCAATGTGTTCATCATACCACTGATGATATCTAGAATCTTTTTTTGTCACGGAAGAGGTTAACAATGTCCAGTTATAGCTTATTCTAATACTAGGTTAAACAACAGTACTGCTGAAAGAACAGGAAGGTAGAATAGTCCACACGACAAAGAAATTTCCTCTGTTCTTATTTACGGACAATGTTGCCAGATTACTATTGTCTGCACTAAAGAATATACTTCCCAGCACACTCCCTATAGGTAGGTGGTGGGGACGGGGGGTGAGTTTATGTCTGCATTGCTATACACGTACTCTTGTCATTAATCCATTTTCTTTTTTCCCCACAAGTATAGTGATTTGTAGGCATGTGCATAGGTAAACACGCTACAGATATGCACATCACTGCCGAACAAGTCATTTTGTGGAAGGGACACTGTTGCATGGCTGTTCTTTACATTTTCAGTAGAACACTTCATACTAAGAGCTGTGACAGTGAAACTAAGTGAAGCGGATACCATACCATCAGAAGAAACAGTATGTACGATTCGTGGATGAATAGAAACAGGACTTTATTGCAGATTCAATAGAGCTGCTTGCCATTTTAGATTAGTGGCAGCAAGCTATTAATCTTAAATGTCAAGCAGCAGTCTAAAAACCAAGTACACAAGACCGAATATTTGATGAGTGATTGCCTACTCTGGAGCTGAAAGCCTGCCCCATCTAACAAATCCTGACTACTTAAAAAACATCTCCATTGTAGCACAGAGATCTAGCCTTAACTTTTTTTTTTTTTTTTAATTCTCTTATGAAAAATACATGGCAGATTAATGGAATAAAGTCTTGAACTGTAAAAACAAGGGAGAATTTGGGCAATAATTTACGGCGGTCAAATAACGCATAAGCAGCAGTTAGTATGCACTGATATATAGGAACCAGAATTACTTAGGCCAACATCCGACTGGTTGTTATGATTTAATAGACCAATATAAAACCATTGCCCTGACTGACTTCACCTTCCACCAGTAATCATTAGCCAGCAATGATTTCACTCCTGTCGGGATACAGACAAACTAAGAATGGCATTGGGAGGAAAAGAATAGACTAAGTGAGGTTGAGAGAACAGACTCAGAACAGGTGTGGTAATTTTCTTCAAACCGTATCCATTTATAAAATTATCTTATCCCCCTACTATGCTCCTATACCTTTTACCATATTGTATTTGTTTTTATTGTCCCCTTATGTTATGTTCCATTAAAAGCAAGGTACATGCAGCAGTAATCTTAATCTGCTTGTTTTGTATTTACCAATATGAGACGCTGCCAAGGCTCGTCTCTGACATGCACAATAAGAAAAAGTCACAATAATAGGCAGTTTGACCAGTCACATCTATTATTTTGACCTCTCAACTTTATGGGTGGATCAGTATTCACCTAAGTGACCTATGTGGAGGAGAAAGATGGAGCAGATTGGACCGTATAGCCTACAGCACCTATTTTCTCACAGAAAAGTGCCTAGGCACAAAAACAGTGGCAGTGTAAGTAAATAAAAGGGGGCTTGGCTTGTTGCTCTCTGGTGGGTTTTTTTTTTTAGTGTGAAATGCAGTTTAACCTTAAAGAAAGAAAAATATAGTAAAAAAAAAAAAAATTAAAGTGATAATTTATGTAATTTTATAGAACCAGAAGTCAATAAACAAAAGGCTCACACTTTTAAAATCCACTTTATTTTGCTTGTTTTCATACAGGACTTAAGGCATCTGCACAAGACACACAATTCTTGCAGAGGTTATAAAATCTTTCTCTTTTTTTTTGTAATTTTTTTCAGTTTGTACATGTTGTTCAGGTACCATTAACTTGTTTTTCAATTCATTTTGTTCCCTAAAACTGTGTAGGCATCTGAGATATGACCGTTAAACCAGTGTTAAATCAATTAAATATTTACATAGCACAACACATTAAGCTTTTAACACTCACGGAAGGAATGGGGATGAAGGGGGAATAAAATCACATCAAAAATAGGATGAACATCACCAGTATTATGTTCAGAAACAGCTATTTACAAGTCCCCTAATATGAAATGACCATTAATATTTCTTTTTTTTGTAAACTGGTGCCTCATTGGGCAGGCAGATGTTGTATACAGGGGTATAACCTCTTCTGAGCTGGAGCAGCAAGGAACATATGGTTTCCCTCCTCAGCACGGAAGAGGTTAAATCATCATGTTTGGAAGCACATCAGCATAATGCTACCCTGAATCATGTGCCAATTACAGAATCCTCCCAGATGATTCCAGGTCCAAGAATAGCAGGTCAGGCCGATTAAAAAAAATTAAAAAAACAAAACATGGTGAATTTAACTGGCCGTAAATCTGCTCCCGTGCACACTACTCTTTGATATCCACTCTGAATGTTACTCGCCCCAAAAACTTATCTCTTTCATCTTCATTCTTAAGATTGCGTGATCCGTGGATCTTACACTCAAGTACTATATCCCCCGCAGTGGTGTTGGAGGGGGAGATTTTCACAGCTACTACAGGCTGGACATAATTTTCCTACAGAGAAATGGAAAATAAAAATAGTAGAGATTTATCCTGAACAATAAATGAGGATGTGACTGAATACAGCTAGAAAATTGAAAAAGCTGCACAAGCAGCAACATGGCTAGAATGGCAAAATAATCGGTAAAACTGGAGCAACTGAATCACACTAAACTAAACTGAAAAAAGTCAGTAGTGTGAATGTGAGCTTGCAGCCATGGACTAAGTTGAAAGTAATAGTAAATGCAGAATTGTGTACTTCTCAGTTTCACTTTGCATTTTAATTAACATGTTCCTTGGTATGTTGCTATGTTTACATAAAGAATGTAAAAGGAAGAGGAAAGACTCACTATTGTTAAATCCATTAAAGAGTTCAGAATTGGTTTGGATGCTTTCCTTCAGAACATTACATGTTATGGCTACTAGATAATTTAAGGTAGGATCTAGATCCAGGGAATTATTCTGATCCTTCAGTGTAAGAACATTACAGGTTATGGGAACTGGATAACTGAAGGTGGAATATTGATCCAGGGAATTATTCTGATTGAAATATTTGGATTTGGGAAGGAAATTTTTTCCCTAATATAAAAATAATGTTCTTTTGCCTTTCTCTGGATCAACATAGCAGGAAAATATGCTGAACTATATGAACTTGTGTCTTTTTTCAACCTTATAAACTATGTTACTTAAATAGTGCACACTCACATTTTATTAAAAAATAAGCTGCGAAAACAGGAAAAGAAATGAAAACTAGATGAAATCAATTGAAAACATTGTCCATAATTGGACAAAAACTCAAATGTTCAATGAGATCAATGATGAACTGTCTACGATTTCTACAACTCATATTCGATCAGAGCTTTAATCATCTGGAACATGGAATGCCTGGAGGAATCTAAATACATTTTATTATGTCATTATGCACTGATTTTCAATTATAATTATTTGACTTGTTATTACAGTATAAAATTTATTTCTTTGTAATTGTAAAATGTTGTGCTGTATGTCCCCTTTAAGATCCAGTGCCTTCGCTGCATATATTAGGGTATTTAGATCCAACTTTACTGACAGACTTTGTATACATACACTTGACAAAAAAATTCCCTTCTATGTTGCTGTATTTTTGTTCGTTCTATTGAACATTTTGGGATAGTTTTTCTGTGTGTTGGCACAGTTGAGGTGTGATCGCGTTACTTAATATTCTGGGAAATGTTTCCTATGTGGCAACATAGGTGCCGTGCTTTTGCTACTGAGCATTCTGGGAGTGATCTATTCAAACTACATAGTTACTATGTGCTTGCACTACTGTGTAGCCGCATCATCACGCAGCAACATAGCGGTCGATGATGTTGTGGCGTCATCGCATTCCTCAAGCCTGGTGAATCTGTATTTAAATGCCGGCAGTATACAGGGAAAATCACTGTGAGAGAAAGCCCAGCTTCAATGGGCAAAACACGTCCGGTGGGAGGGAGGCTAGCCCTGTTCCATCTGCTTTCCTGATCGATTTAAAAGCACCATATGCCTTCCTTAAGAGGATTATCATTCTTGACAATGACTATTTTGACTGCATGACTGTAACTACCACCCAACACACTGCTAACTCAATTTACATCCCCTATATGTTATTACTTTATTTATTTAATTTGGGTATATATATTCTATTTGAGACATTCTGTTCTGCTATGTTGATGTGATATATATAGATCTCTCTCTATCTCTCTCTCTCTATCTATCCATCCATTACATTGTCTGCTGGTACTCCATCTAGAGTTTCTGTCCAATTATGGACACTGTTTTTAATTGATTTCATCTAGTTTTCATTTCTTTTCCTGTTTTCACTGCTTATTTTTGAATAAAATGTGAGTGTGCACTATTTAGGAGGCCTTTCCTCCTTGTTTTACATATATTATTCATTACTACCCCCTTAGTAGCACCTCCTTTACTTAATATTACTTTATTAAGTCTTATTTATTATGCTCGCTGCCTTTCCCCCTTTTTTTGCTTCAATTTATGTTTTCATAAAGCAAACATTCCCACTTTTAAACATATGTAACGTAACAGCCTGATCTTGTTCAATGATAAAGGCTGCAGTCAGGCAGACAATCTTTACATACTGGGTGCATTATAAAACAAAAGCATACAATCTTTCCATAGACTCAAAAACACCAATTTTGACACTTATTACTGCTAATTCATGCAAACTTGACATTAATATCAATAGGAAATGCAACTGTAATGAATTCAGAAAAACCCATACAGGTGCATGTCTGGAGGTGATGTGCTCCAGATGATTACAATATAGTGCTTCTCACACATATAAGTGGGATGCATGAATTTTATGTGCATTTTTGGTAGATATTTTGGGACAAAATCAGCTAATGTGAGATTAATGTAAGCAGTCTTGAAGAACAGAAGCAATAACTTACATGAGTTTTCTTCCCATAATAAGGAAAGTACATCAAGTCTATCTTTCCATTATCAGGATAATATTGGAGGTTAACATCTTCTGTCTGTAACAATATATAGAGGGTTGGATTCTGGTTAGTTGAAATTGAAGAAATACATGTGAGAACAATTTCACAATGCCACTTAATAGGCCAAAGTCAACAATACTTTCTTAGATATTACTTCAGGTACCTTTTAAGAATATTAATTGTACAGTGTAGAACCTTAAACACATGCTATGAGCATACAGTTCGCAGAAACCTTTTGATTTAATCAGCATTCACCCACCCCCCAGATGTTGTCAGCATCTTTTTTTAAGTGAATTAAATGCATTTACACATATACATATGTATCCATTCATATATGGCAGAAATGTTAATGAAACCGGATGGACAGCATTTGAAGAAATTACTTCTTAGGAAATGACTCAGCAGCTACTGTTACAAGATGTGTTTGTCCTTTAGCAGGACAGCTAGCTCACACACCCATACAAGGATACCACTAACAAATTCAGGGTAAAGTGTGCTCAAACCCCAAACACCTACAAAGAACATGCCTGACATCCAGGGGTAACACAAGGTGGACAGCAGACGGCAAACATGAATTAATGTGTTCCTGTTTTTCCTAGGAGGTACTCTACGATAGTCTCAGTTTAGATAAATGGTTCCAATAAAATTGTATTTATTTTCCACTGTACTGTACAGCACTGTAGAAAAGCTGTCACTTTATAAATGGATATGATGTAATAATAAATATAGCAGACTAAATCTACATTGCAACATAAAATTAGGCTGATTGAGAAAGTAGTGATCCAGCACCCTATGCTCCAAGACCAGCAGAACAACCTAAAAGGTGCATGACCGTTCATTATGAACAGTGGAGTATGACTATCACACAGACATGAGCTGTAATGCTATTTGTGACATCAGCACGAAAGTAGATAACTGTATAAAGAAAAATTATGTAATTCAAGTGATAAGAACAACAGCCATGGATTTAAAATGTGAAGACTTGGATAACTGTACAGATGCCATCTCTTCATGCTGATACCTGTCCTAAGAATAGAATAAACAGAACTTCCACCAGGATTGGGATCAGTGGAGATTGCCTTTCAGAAAACAATGCAAATAATCTTCTCAGGATATAAACTAGGGACAAATCACAATATTTATAAAGGAAATAACTCCTCAGGGTAAAAGTTTACCTCCCATTTCTTCCCATCTTCCAATATATAAACAAAATGGGCCATACTCACCTTGGAGGTACAGTTTATTTTAGGGTTTCCTTCTGGCTTCAACCCAATAATCTAAAAAAAGAAAAAAAAAAGCATGGTGTTAAATAAATAAATAAAAATTCACAAATCATGTCTACACAGAGCTCATGCAAAACCCAGAGAGAACTGAAGAGGTGTGCAATATGAAAATTGGTCAAACATCCAGATTAAATAGGGAACGGTTATATGTTATACCTCAAATGCTATATGAATTCAGTACCAGTATGTTAGTTTAACTGAGATTTAAGCAAAAGTAGTAACAGTGAGTGGGAATGTTACAGAAGATCAGTAAGTAAAGTAACTAAAGAGATACATGTATGCCACATCAGTACAGTTTCACTTGCTCCTAGTTCTACCTCACTCAGGTATTGTATTGATTAGATTCTATCTCTAGACGTTATTTAACATAATGATATAGCTTATAAGCCCAAGCCCAAGCCCAGACAAATCATAGTAATAATTTATAAGGCTGAAAAAAAAAGACACAAGTCCATCCAGTTCAGTCTATTATACTACAATGTTGATCCAGAGGAAGGCAAAAAAACCCAAAACAAAACAGAACTCATGAGGCAAGAGCCAATTATCCTCATATTAAGGGAAAAATTCCTTCCCCACTCCATATATAGCAATTAGAATAAATTCCTTGATCAAGAACCCACCTTCAGTTTTCTACTATCCATAACTTGTAATGTTCTAACACTGAAGCAGAGCTTCCAAACCAGTTTTGAACTCTTTAATGCAGGCGTCTCAAACACGCGGCCCGCCAAACTATTGTGTGCGGACCGCAGACTGATCCATCAAGATCCCTTTAATGAGTTGAGGTCATCACGCAGTACGGCCCCCGCTCCGCCTCCTCCCAGTTCTTGCTCTCAGACGGAAGCCGGCGGGGTACGGGCAGGTTCCGGCGCTGCTGCAAGAGACAGGGGTCCCGGCGCTGCTGCAAGAGACAGGGGTCCCGGCGCTAGCGGCTAGTACTACTCTCTATGCTGGTCTCTCACGATCGCATATGTTTGCAGGCTGC
>WMED01028499.1:0-10440 GCA_019650415.1 Pipa parva | reverse complement strand
ATCTATCTATCTATCTATCTATCTATCTATCTATCTATCTATCTATCGCATTTAGTATCTAACAATATTACATTCAATATTTGCAAGAAAAATCATTTAATTATGCACTTCACTTTTAGATTAAAATGGCATAGATATTTCCCACCTGTCAGCACTGAGGACAGTCAAAGTGAAGACGGACACTCCAACCGATGTCAGCTGAATAAAGGATAAGATCTTGCAGCCAATTCTCCCAAACAGCCATGTGTCTACCATGTAACGAGAAGCGTCCACTGGAACACATGTCAGGAGGAGAAGCAGGTCTCCAAATGCAAGGCTGGTAATAAAAATATTAGGGACTGTCTGCATAGATTTAATTTTAAAAAATACTTTGATAAGTATTGTGTTCCCAAGGAGACCGACGGAAATGATAACAGCATATGTGATAGATATTGTTGCCAATACTTCAAGCCTTGGGAACAGATCTTTAATGTCCTCTTTTGACAAAGTGTCACTTCTGTTCGAGAATCTCAGATGAGCGGTGTTGTTTGTAGCAGATGACAGTGTCTGATTTAGTGATAGAGATGTTTGAGACATTTTCTCATTTGGTGGAAAAGGTAAATCCTTGATATATTCTTCTTTTCAGAACCAACAGAATAAATGGTTTCCTTTTTGTCTGTCCTTCTTTTCAGTCTACCTCATTATTGGGGGGGGGGGGGGGGGAAGATATATCTACAAAAAGTTGCCAGATTGAAGAAGCTTTCAGCAGCTTAACGGTGTTTTCATCTGTGCTCCCAGTTTCAATACTGAACAGCAGGGGAGGTGCACAATATATGTCTTCAGTCATGACATGAGCATCTTGGGAAATGTATTCTATTTGCATGATATTTCACACGTACTTTTCATTTTCTTAAGGTGAAGATGCCCTTTAGAAAGGTAACATTAATTATTACATTAGCATGCTCTGCATTGATATCTAAAAACTAAAGTATCCATTAAAGCACTAATCGATACATTTTTCTTAGTTTGCAAAATCAAAATGACTTTAGATGTTTTTAAAGTTGAAAGTTTTTTATTCTGGAAGCTGTACATTAAAATCATTCTTATTAGAGCTATCATGGACAATCCCCTCATGAAATTATATCAGAAGAAAATGCAATAACAGTGGCCAAAATGCCTCATGGAAATATAGTAAAAAAAAATGCATTCAAATGTTACCTTTAACATGATCCCATATGTGATATTTATACCCATAATCCTGTAGGGTATGATTTTTGGTTATTGTCAACAAAAGGGTATTTTATTTTGTATTTTGTGGGAAGGTTATAGATAAGTCCAAAATATCGCTTTTTCAGCAGTGGGGTTTTTTGGTTACTTGTTTAGTCCACCTCACCCTAAGGTTCTTGCTGAACTTTGATGGTTATACCCAAACCATAATTCTCAGAAGCCATTAATCTATAAATATTACAGTAAGGAGCTCTAATATACCACAACACATTGAGCACATTTAGTAAAGTTGAAATAGTTTTTTCGACTAGAAAATGCAGGAGAAACAGCCAATATTTAACCATATCACTGTTTTCTCCTATATACTAAACTGTTCAAAAAACATTTTATCTACTAAAACAATTCTCCATCCTCAAGTTTGCTTAAACCCATTATTCCCTATGGAATTGGTCCTGTCATTTAGACTAAGTCCAAAATATTTTCCCATCAAAAAGAGATATTGATATTGATCTGTAATGGAAAGAACTGTCATAGAAAAGCATTGCAAAGTGTGCCCCTGTTAATGATTTATTTCAATGGGGAAACACTTTTATCTCTCCTTTGTAAATCATGGAAATTGAATAGTAAGGGGAAAAAAAACTAACAGTGAAATCAATTGATATGCTTGAATAGGTCTTAGTAATGTCTGTAGGTTGGATACAATGGTTCTGAATTTCAGGCTTTTACTGTATCTGTGTGAGAGCACTGGTTATACCTTTGCTTTTTGTGTGTTAATAGTATCTGTGTAGCAGGGAAAATGTATATTCCTTCTTACTGTGGGGTATATTTAAAAATGGCAAGATCATTTGCCATTTTTTGCTGTGTTCTCCCATTTTCCAACAATATCGAAATTTACTAAGCCTATTTTAACTTTTTTACCTGTACAAGAATTTGCCTGGTTGAGGGAGACAAAAACCCATTGTTCCCTATGGAAGATGAGGCACAAAAATGTTTCTAAAATTTCTATAAAAACTTTGACAATATCAGTAGAGATATCAAATGGCTCCATTGAATGTAATCTCCATTGATATCTATATACGGTCAATGCCTGTCCAATGCTGATGCCAACCACCCAAACTTTTTACTTTACTACCAACTCATCTCCCCCACAACCCTCCTTTTCACACTTTGTTTCCCCCACAAGCCACCTTGTACATTAGTCCCTACCCTCCTTTCACCTGTCGCTACCTATCTCCTCAACCCTTCTCCCACATACCATCCCTTGCACACTTGCAACTTGTCACAAGATTCAAGCCCTGAGCGTTCTGTTCACAGACTGTGATCTTTCCTCTATGCCACAGAGCTGCGTGTGGGTTTTTACTCTTTTCGTTTACTAGTGTCTGTTTCCCGTCAAATAGTAGTACAGAATTTTGGGTAAAAGCTTCAGAGGTCCATGCCCTTTGTCTTGTCAGAGAATTCCACAAACCGATACCCATGTAAGGGGCCCTGAGGACCCCTCTGAAGCGGAGGGTATAGTAACATAGTAGTCGCTGTAGTCCTGGTATTCGAACCCTGGATGTTTTGTTCACAGGCGCTGATCTTTCCTCAATGCCACATAACCACTTTTGGGATTTTACCCTTTTCGTTTACTAGTGTCTGTTTCCAGTCCAGCTCGCTCTTGTTTTCCCACCTTGCACAGTATTATTGAGTATTATTGGTTTCATTTACTCCCATCTGGTAGCTTGTTGCCAGCCAATCCCCATTAAGCTCTGCCTATATATACTCTGCAGGCTGGCTGTCTCATTGCCTGATTACCTGTTTTTTCAGATCCTGTACGCGTTGTGCAAAACGTTTGTGGAGGAAATCCTGCTCCTGGGTGGACTTTCTGTATTATAAGTTTCTGCTCTCGTACCTTAACTCCTCTCTCTCCCTAGCCAAACAATCCTACTTCAGAACTCTCATAAACCGGAATAAATCTAATCCCCATTGTCTATTTTCAATCTTCAACTCTCTTCTTCATCCTTTGCCCTTTAGTGTGCAAATGTCCCCGCTCTCCCTGCAAGATTTTGCTGACTTTTTAAAAAAAAAAAATCGATCATATTCGCAACCAGATTGCTGCTCCTCCTAATGATGCTGACATTATTCTACCTATGCCCCCTTCTGAGTTTCTGAATTCTTTTTCTCCTGCTACCCAGTCTGAAGTTTCTCAACTTCTCTCTTCCTTCCGTCTCACGACGTGCATGCTTCACCCCATGCCTTCTTCTCTAATAAAGTGCTGTGATTCTGTTCTTGTGCCGGCCCTCACGTGCCTGTTTAACTCTTCTCTGTACTCTGAAACATTTTCTTCTTTGTATAAATGGGCCTGTATTAAACCCATCCTTAAAAAAGCCACGTTGGACGCTGCGTGCCTTGCTAACTACCGTCCTGTCTCTCTTGCCTATGGCCTATAAACTTCTAAAACGTCATGCCTTTACCCACCTTACTAGCATGCGCACCATCTCCTCAACCCTCTGCAGTCTAGCTTTAGGCTGGGGCACTCTACGGAGACTGCTCTTGTAAACTTGCAAATGATCTACAGGCTGGCAAAGCCAAGGGTCACTTTTCTGTTCTAATTCTCCTAGACCTTTCCTCTGCATTTGACATGGTCGACCACTCCCTTTTTATTCAAATTCTCCATGTGCTTGGAGTACGTGATTGAGCTGCTTTTTGCTGGTTTCCTATCCTTCTGATCGTTCCTTCTTTGTCTCCCATGCTAATGACTCCTCTTCTCCTGTCCCACTTAAGGTGGGGGTGTACTAAGGCTCAGTCCTTGGCCCTCTCCTGTTCTCCCTCTACACTTTTTCCCTGGGTGATATCATCACTTCATTTGGTCTCCAATATCACTTATATGCCGATGATACCAGCTTTGCGTACCTCGTACTAATACTGCCCTTTTTCATCTTAAACCCTTTTCACTCTCTGCCCCTCACCTTTGGAATTCTTTACCCCCTTGTCTCCGCCAGGTGCATTCCCTCTCCACCTTCAAAACCAAATTGAAGTCCTATCTGTCGGAGCACTAGCACTGATTCTTATCACTGATTTTATGTATAATTCTTATGATTAATATCTGTATATATCTATTATATATTATTTATTTACTGTATTTATCTATATCTATTCTGATCTATTTATTTGCATTTATGGACCTATGTCTCCACACACTATACAGTTGTTATTGTCCTATCTGTGTATGTAAGTCTTCCTCCCACTTAGATTGGAATCTCCATGGGGCAGGGACCTCCAATCTCTTGTGTCAATCACAACCTAGCACTTAATTTGACGTATCCTTGTGATATTTTATTGTATAATGCACTTTTTCCCATATCTGTATTGTACTCTTATTGCTGAATTGTACAGAGCTGTGTAAACTTGTGGCACTTTATAAATAAAATTATTTATATATACATACATACATTTAGCCCTCTGTACACTATTTGAATCCTGAAAGAAACGCCTCCACTTCAGGTTTAAACATTGCCTGTGTCATTCATCCACCCACACATGCTCCCTTAATGTATGAGTAATATATATGTTTTATATATATATATATATATATATATATATACTGTATACATATACATACACACAGTTTCCTTTTAGATTTCAAAACTTAGACTCTATTATTTATTCATATAGATTAGTGATTCATTATCTCACAGGATATGTAAACTAGACTTCCTATTCCAAGAGTCATATTTAACAGTGTGAATTGTCCTGAAAATGTGTTAATTTGCTATAATTCTCCACATCTCTAACTTTGCATATTGAACAAAGACCATTATTTTTCTGCAATGTGGTCAGTTGTCTAACACTTTGTGACATCATACTTACCGAGTATTTATACGCCACTTTACCTCCTCTCTGCAGATGTAACAACACTTTCAGTATTTATCATGTGTCAAAGTAACAATTTGGCAAAGCATACTGGTGTGAATCCAAGGATTTGATTCACCAAATGAAAGTAGTAAATAGAGGGCTTATGGTAGAGTTTTTGTCAGTATTTTGGGGACATTTCACTCAAAAGGCTTAGAAAATGTCAACAAAGTACCTACATGAGCTAGGATTTGGCAATTGTAAGTTATGCATTTATTCTTGTGAGACCATACTGATGACCAAAATGCAGTCAAATATTGACATTGTCCTTTCTTTCATCAATATATGCATATTGCTAATATGATGTCATTAATATTAGTTATAATGACCCAGTCTACTTTAAACAGTTTCATGTGAAGATAACATCACTTTTGTTATCATGTGCCTGTTCATGACATATTTGCTATAATATGGCACTGCTTCTATTTGCCTGACTGCACTCAGAAATCACTACGTGACAATTTAAGACAATACATTTGCAACAATATGGTGTTTAGTGAATATGCAGAGTGGAGTTAATTACGATTTGGGGAAATTGTTGCATAAAAGGATCATTTCTCTTTGTAAGGAGAATTAACTCTTTCATAATATGCCCCAACGCTGTCATGAGCAACAAATTATTCCACTAAATGCAGAATATTCATAAACTTAAATAAATGAGCTAACTGCAAATTTCCACAGATAAATTAGCCTCTCTCAAAATCTTATTATACTGAGGTAAAATCGCATAGCATACTCACTTGTTACTGACAACATAATGATGAGTGGGGGAAGGGGGGTCTCCATTTTTCAAATAATGAATAAAGTTGACACCAGGGCTTCTGGTCTCCAGCATTTGATGAAGGGAAGCACTACCCTCTGAAACCCCGGCCATACTTGGATATCACTAAAACAAAACTGGTGCAGACCCACATTACTGCTGTCAACCTGCTTCACACCACACTGCAACTGCCAATGTTTATGTCGCGCACCGAAGAGGATTTAGGCACCAACTGCACGCGGCGCCCACGACTGGCTGGCCCCAGGGAACATGGTGACCGCAACAGACACAGATGCCAAGCCATAATGCGAGAGCATGGGTAAGTATGTCTGATAACCAACCATTTCCTAACAATTTCATCCCATTTCACTGTCAGTTTTTGTTTCCCTGTACTTTTCGATTTAATTGCTTTACAAAGGGGGATAAAAGTGTTTCCCCATTAAAATAAATCAACAGGAACACACTTTGCAATGCTTCTCTATGAGGATTCCTTCCATTACAGTTCAATATCAATGTCTCTTTTCAATGGGAAAATATTTTAGACTTAATCTAAAGAACAGGACCAACTCCACAGGGGATAATGGGTTTTTACCATCCTAAGGGTGGAAAATTCTTTTTGGAGATAAACTGGTTTTGATCAGCTTAGTAAATAGGAGAAAACAGCATTTACTAGTCAAAAAACCTGTTGGACTTTAGTAAATGTGCCTCTGGGGGGGGGGGGGGGGGGGTTCAGAGCATTTGACTGAGAAAAACAAATAGAGTGAGAGGGAAAACCAGGCAATGTAAACTCTTGTGAGCTCTGCCCCTTACTGTGCTGCCAGTCGGCTGCCTGCTAGATATTGGCTGGGATTTTAACAGTGTCAGAAGGGAGCAGAGCACACACCATAGTGTCATAGTGACTCAGTAGTCAGCACAAGTACAGGTTTACTGGGCAGAGCACACGTGTGCTCTGCCCAGTAAACCTGTAACCTATAACTTTAATCTCTACCTCCACAGGGCCTGCCACTTTAGTGGGTTGACTCCAATGACAGCCTGTAATTGAAGAACAGTCACCCCCCCCCCCCCCCCCCACAAAAGGGGTGGGACTGGAGAGAGTAGAAAAGAGCAGTGCAGTGGTGGAGGGTCATGGGCAGAGCCTGAAGTGGGCCTATGGATTCAAAATAGCCCAGAGCCCAGGGCCCAAGGTATACTTAATCCAGCACTGCTGACGGATTGCCCTAAATATTCTGGATTTTCCATGCAGTGCTGTATTGGTTTCTTTCGCTCTAAGGTTAGAAGTTGCTGTTGACTGTTGGCTGAGGCTCAAAGGAATAATCCAGTTTCCAGCAGTTATATGCACATCTGCCATTGCTACTTTTGCAATATACATTATTTACTTATTTTGTGTGGTTTATAATTAACAGCCAATTTCTTACAGAAGGACATTCTCTCTCTCCAACCTCCTCTTCAGATGATCAGTGTGGAATCACCTGTCACTGACTTGATCCAAAGGCTTGAGAATTTTGAAAAGAAAAAGAAAGAAGCAGGTAGGCAGCAGCTCTGTGAGGTTGCACACTTGCAGGTTTCTGATTGGCTGATCAAATACATGTCTTATTATTCCAAGATGAGCTGCTAAAGAGGAAGTAGGTGAGCTTCATTAAGAAAATGGATGTAAACAGAATATAATGGAAATTAGTGAATAATGTATACAGCAGAAATCTTGTATTTTACAGTGAGAAATACGTAGACAGGCAGAAAACTGTTGGTGATTAAATTGTTCATTCCTTCATAACTGCCCAGAACAATGTCACCCTTCATTTACTATTTGGAAGCATCTCAAGCAAAAAAAAGTTTAAAAAAAGGGACCAACAAAATAGATCTTTGTGAAAATGTTGATTGTCCAATTAAACTATTTACTGAGTCCAAGGATTTTTCTAGGAAGTTTTCTAGAGCTGTTGTAACACCTGTTCCATGTACACTCATCTTTAGGTGTGGATAGTACCGTCACCCTATGAATTGAATTCATGAATTTTATTGCTTTCTGTCTGTTTTTAGCTTTAATGATAGCAGCCATTGTTGTTAAATGGATCTAGCCCAGTCCCATTGTTTTCTGTGATGCTTTAGGTAACATATATTCAGGAAGTTTGCTCAAAAGTTGTTGTTTTTTTAAGCTAAATAGATTAAATATCATACTTTATAGACACAATGTAGAATTTTTTAAAGGACATAGTGGATATATGATAACATATATACAGTATGTGTCAAGGCATTTGAGGCAATTCCTTTTTTTTACACTAATCTTATGCCTTTCAGCACATTACCATTAGGCGAGTGAGTGGGTGAAATTTATACAAAAGTTACATTGAAAACAAATGAACTACAATTGAAACGTCTTTTTTTTGACTGTCAGTGGGATGTGAAGCTGAAGTAGCGGATGTAATGACTTTTTCACATGAAAAACTCTGTTTTGTAAAGAAATGAAGGCATTGCTACTAAATAAGCTTTGATAAGGAAAATCTATATATTTTTTTTTTTACACTTAAAGTGTCATGTAAAATTTAATTGATCCAACCCAGACAGGGCTGGTTTAGATCAAATAAGGCACAAGGTATTAAACCAGTGAATGTTGGGTTTGCTATGACATAGCAGAAAATTCCATTAAAATAAAAGCAACTTTAAATGACAGGGTAACATTATTGTTAAAGGGACTGTTATTTTACTTTTCTTGATTACATTCCCAATACCAGAGAGCTGTGTGCTCCTATCTTTACATATTTATCTCTTTTTAAGGTTTTTGGGTTTTGTTTTTTTTTGTTTTTTTTTTACATCTTTACATCAGAAGTAGCAAACATCCCAAGTGCATTGTAGTTAACCCTACATATAGGGATATGTGGGGCCATTTGCAAGGTAGACACATTGGGAAGTGTTTACTGCACCACTTCCTACATATCCCCCAGAGTGCTTTGTTTTTTACTTACCTTTGATCATTACATGAACCCACCTGTCAAGCCAACCCGAGATCACTCAGATTTTCTCTGTCACCGGGTGGATCACACGACATATATCCCATCCAGCATGGGAGCAGCACCTCTCAGTGGGCCCATAAACCCCAGTCTGACCCTGCCTGTTTAGTGCCACTGTTTTCAGTAAAACATGAGTGATGCTAAGAGCCCATCAAAATGAAAGCGAATACTTTTTTAAAAATAAATAATATATTCTAATCTCTAAAGATCCTTTTCAATTATTTTGAAGCACAGAATAAGTTTATAATAGGTTTAAATCTATAGGATGTATTTTCATTTTTTGGTTTTACTGTTCCTTTAACATTGTACATCTTTTTTTGAAATTCTGCAAACAGTACAATGAATTAGCTAGTCACTTACTATAGTGCGCAAACGACTGACTAATACAAATGCAGTCATACTTCTGTTCTTTTATCAAACCTATAACAATTACCTGACAAGATGTTATTGTAAATGCAGTTTATTAGGAGAAAGCATTTGTAAGCTTTCCGGTACTGCAGGGAAAGTGAAAAGAACAGAGAAAATGACACATCTTCATTCTGGATGACAAGCTGAATAATGCAGTACCTGGAATGTACATAATATCTCAGTTTCTAACAAAAAGTGGATATATCATTAATGATGCATTATTTTACTTTTCAAAATGTAACTTTAACCTATAATGTATATGTCCTGCTAGTCAGCATTGGAGAAGAACAAGGGTGTGGGTACCCAGGCATTCATAATGCAGACAACCATATGAAACATACTGTATATTTCATGGCTCCACATGTTTTTCCCCCAGTTACCTGTATCTGTATGTGCTCTGCTATGTACAGACCAGTGATGGCAAACTGACCAGCACTTTCCCCTGAAGTGCAGGCGCTGATGAGTGACATCATATCCGGCCCGCGACACGGTGCTATCCGGCCCACGGCCCAAATTCTGAAGTCTGAATTGTTACGTATAAGTGTGAATTTGCCAGCTAAAGGCAGTCACAATAGACTGTTACTGTCACAGCCATGTCTTTACTATGGAAAATTGTCTCGGTTGTAACTTTAAAATTTGTTGCGGACTTTGAAGCAGCCCATGACATGTGTGTCGCAAATTTATATGACCCCCAGGCCAAAAAAAGGTTGGGCGTCACTGACCTATTCGATCCATTTCAAATTGGTAATCACCATTATTTTCTGTTCTGTGGTGAATTAAAAGATCAATCTTATTTAATATTGATGCGTGAAGTCCACACTGTTTTCAATGGAGTCCCCTTCCATTTTCGATATCACTGATATTTTTCAATGGGGAAACTGATATGAGCTAGAAAACCATCTACATAATTAATCATTGCTTTTCCCCACCCTTAACTTGGTGAACACTTTTCAGTGATAAAAAATGGTCTTCAGAGGCTTTATAAATATCAGTATCGGGAATCTCAATATTTTGCCCTATTTAGTATTTGACATACAAGTCAAATTTTAATTCAACTTTGAAAAATATCCCCATTAAAATCATACATGTCAACATTTCCCATTTTAGTGGGTTATTCTCAGAGGTGGGTAGTAACGCGTTACTTGTACTCCGTTACATTTACTCAAGTAGATT